>JAWZYT010005522.1:22500-47915 GCA_034508575.1 Petrolisthes manimaculis
TAATGACTGAGGTTCATCACACACACACACATACATACACACACACACACACACACACATTATTTTTGTAGTGTAATGTTGGCAGTCACGATAGAATTACTTTTTCCTGTTTACTTTTTCTAATAACGAAAACCACAAACGAATGCAAAAAATGAAAAAAAAAATATATATACAATATTTACTCTCACTCATTTACTCTCACTATTCACGAAATCACACCAAATTGCCGAATCAGTGCCAAAATGAAATAACAGGTGGAATATAAATACGTCATGTTGTTATTCAGCGTAAATGTAGCGACTGTGACCGCTTTGATTGTTGTCGTCAAAATAATTATTACTATGCAAAATATAATAATACTGAGTAACATGTTATTAATATAACTACAAATCATTCGCCGAAAATACAGATAATTCGCCAAAAATACAGATAATTCGCCAAAAATACAGATAATTCGCCGAAAATACAGATAATTCGCCAAATACAAAAATATACAGAAAATACTAAAATATCGGTAAATAATAAATCTTTAATATCAGTGAAAGAAAATAAATCAAACAAATATTAATTAAGAATAACTACTACATATCTTTATAGTCTTTCAATTTTCCCCTCCCCATACACCCACATTTTCCCACACACACTCACACACACACACTTCCCACCGTTCCTTCCCGTACACACACATATATACTTTCCAACCTTCCACCCCACCAACAAACCTTTAATTCCTTCGCACTCAAACACTCACTCTCTAACTGTCCCTCCACACACTCACACACACACACTCCCTTCCACCCTTCCAAACCGTTCCTCCAACACACATACACACACATCCAAAGGCTCGAAGACACCCACTCTCCATCCATCCTTTACACTGTCCCCTTCCCCTTCACCCCAACACCTTCCAAACACTCTCCATCTATCCCTTCCACTGCCCCTCCCCCTTCCTAACACTCTCCATCCATCCTTTACACTGTCCCCCTCACCCCAATACCTTCCAGACATTCTCCATCCATCCCTTCCAATGTCCCTGTCACAATCTGCATCAGCCGAGACCCAACCAGACCTCCACCACACACTGGGTAGGTGGAACTGTCAAGGCGGCGACCTCCTCTTATAGCCACACAATACTGCTAATTTGAGGTGATAATGAGGAGGGAGCAGAGGGGCGGCCAGGGTGTCACGATGCCAGCAGGAAGCAGTGAGGGCCAGCCAGTCAGAGGACCCTTATATGGAGAGCAGCTGTAGGGAGAAGGAGAGGGACGTGTGTGTGGTTGTGGTGGTGGTGGTGTGGGAGAGGAGTTGGTATTGTTGTTGTGGTGTGTTGGTGGGGGAAGAGAATGTGTTGTATGGTGGTGGTGGTGTGGGAGAGGTTATGGTGTTGTGTGGTGTTGGTGGAGAAGTGATGGAGTTGTTTGGTGGTGTGGGAGGCATGGGTGTTGTATGATAGGTGAGTGAGTTAAGAGGTTGTAAGAAGCCTGTCAAATACGAGATAGTAAAAGTTTATTTGATACCAACTGTACATATCTAATATCACCTACAGAAATAAAAAACAAAATTACCATACAGAAATATTTTACAAATCAATCTATTCCAGACCTTAGTGACCTTGTTCCAGACTCAGCCCCTCTTTAATGGGATTATGTTTTTGGAGTATGAATTTGTGGGGGCTTAAATAGTTCCTCAATGTAACCTATTCCAGGAAATAAATCTCCTTAATGTTACTAGTCATAGGCGATGTGATCCGTGACAAAATTATATAGTTTGAAGGAATCGTTATGTCCTCTAAACTGTTCCAAGTAACAGGCCACAATCATCTTTGCTATATTTTGGTTCTGTTTCCTAGCTGTCATAGTTTGGAGGAATCAAGGCGTTCCAATGCACCAGAAGTATACCATAGCCGACTTTCCCCTTAATTAAGGAGATATAGTAAGAAAATTCGAGATAAAAGAGTCCTTCAAATATTACCACGAAACTTTTTAACATCTTGGAGAATGACCTGTATGGTTATGCAGATGACTCCACTCTCATTGCTATTGTGTCGACCCCTGGTGGCAGGATTTCTGTTGCTCAGTCATTGGATCGTGACCTGGTTAAGATTAGTGATTGGTGCAGGTTGTGGGGTATGAGGTTGAATGTTGGCAAAACTATAGGACAATGGTCGTCTGTAGGTCTCACACGGTGTATCCGTTATCGCCACCCTTGATTCTTGATGGGACTGTATTGGAGGGGTCTGAGAATTTGGTTATTCTGGGAGTTACGTTTAATGCCAAACTGACTTTTGAAAGGCATGTTCGGTCAATCTGAGGTCTGTCTCCTAAAAGTTGGGTATAAGACGTAGAGGTTGGAGTGTGTTCAGAAATCACTCATTGTTGCTGCGGTGTTTTATCTCATTTGTGTTGCCTCAGTTGGAATACTGTTCTCCAATATGGTGTTCAGCAGATGACTGACACCTCAAGTTGCTGTATAGGATTGTTTCTAATACTAACATTCTTACAGGCGGTTCACTTGATTGTAATGTGAGTCACCGTCGTTCTCTTCAAGATCAGAAGTATAATGTGCTGCACCTTCTTAACTCCTCTCTGCCTCCTCTGTATGTTCCAGCTCGTGTCACTCGTGGTGCGTTGGTCTCCCATAGGTATGCTTACGTATTGCCACGCTGTAGAACCTGTCAGTATAGAGTATAGACGATTGTTTGTCCCGAGGTCGGTGTCTCTGTGGAATGGCCTTGGTGAATCTGTCTTTGATGGTGTAGGACTGGTGGCTGGCTTCAAGAGTAGGGCTAATATGTTTTTATTAAGCTCATCTTTCTTTCTCTATAAGCTGTTTTCTTTTCTTCAAGTTGGATTCATAGGGCTGGGGTCCTCGGATTGATAGAATACTTGCATTTTCTGGTCTATTTTGATAATAATAATAATAATAATAACAATAATAATAAACACCACCTATATGGAAGAAGGTTGTTTCGTGGCATGACAAGGAGGAATCAGAACCCTCCAATTATCCTACAGGAACACCGGGTCCCTTATCCACCCGCTAAGACGCCGCTACCCTCGGCGGGGACTGCATGGGGGAAGAAGGAAGAACTCGCTCACAGGCCCGGAGTCCCATGACGCTAAAACTTACTCACATTTCTTCTTTCTTGTCCAATGTTTCGACATAAACGAGAAACTCACTAAGCGGGATGGAGATGTCAGTGTATATATAAAGTTAACTAGATTATATAGTATTAATATTGTTTTTATTGTTATTGCTATTATTATTATTATGATTATCAATATAACTGATATTATTATTATTATTACCATTATTGTTATTATTATTATTATTATTATCAATTGCTATCATTATTATTATTATTATTATTATTATTGTCATTATTATTATTATTATTATTATTATTATTATTATTATTATTATTATTATTATTATTATTATATTGCTATCATTATTATTATTATTATTATTATTATTATTATTATTATTATTATTATTATTATTATTATTCTGTGTTGTTTTTTTCTGTGAATCGGAGGGATAATAATTTCTCCCAACTTTGTAAGCGCGTGGTCAAGGAAATCATTCATTATTATATTGTGGACAAATTGGAGGGAAATATATACGGCAATGATTCCTCCAAACTAATAATACCGGGAAAAAAACAGACGAACTCAGTGTTATTGTAATGAAGGTTTGTGTTTCGTGGCATCATGTGGAGGAATCGTAAGCCTCCAATTTTCACACACGATCACAGGGTCCTTAATATTCTGTAGAGTCCCGAGTCGTAGGAAGTTTGTATTCAGGTTAATTCTGCTTCGAATATTTAATGAGACAACGAGACAAAAAAGATAAGTAAGTATTGCATTGTATAATATTTGGTTCAGTTGTATTATATGTCACATTGTGATTCGCAACTTTAGTAACATGACCTGGATATTCTTACTATGACTCGTGACTGTACATTATATATAGTACATTATATTTAGTAACGATGTCAATCAGTGCATGGAGGGCAGAAGACGCGAATTGCAGGTCCGCCACTGTAACTTTACGATGTCAGTCAGTGCATGGAGGGGAGAAGACGCGAATTGCAGGTCCGCCACTGTAACTTTACGAATTGCACCCATTTTTCGTAGGTATATATATATATATATATATATATATATATATATATATATATATATATATATATATATGAATAAATATAATAGTAGGTACCTTATTGTTTAAAAAAAATTGTGCGCTATCTCTTTTTTCTTAGCTAAATAAATAATTGTAGGCTACCACTTTTTCTTAGCTAAATAAATATTAAATATATAAATAAATATACTGGTAGTTACAAAATTGTTTTAAATAAATAGATAAATATATATTAGATATAGTTGCAGGTACCTAAATGTTTTAAAGAAATAGATAAATAAAGAATAATATATAAAATAGGAGGCACCTAAATCTTAAAAAAAAAAAAAAGATAGATAGGCTAAATAAATAATATACAAAGTAATAGATATCTTACCCAATTGTTTAGACTGATTCCTCCTAACTACGCCAGAAAACAGACGCCTTCAGTGGTACGAATACGGGATCTGTTTCATGGCGTAGTTTGGAGGAATCAGACAACTTCCAATTCACCAAGAAAAGAATTAATCTCCCCTTTAATTATTGCAGCCACACGTGGATAATACTGAGCAACGAAGAACACGGCCCAGAAAGTTATCATGTGCAGACTCAATTAATGTTCTACGAGTCTAATATAACATTATATGTGTTATTCATTAAAGTTATACTGTATTACATGACGCTGGGTTAGGCTAATTGTTTTGTCTAACCCATTTTAATCTAACTCATCCATAATATTTTTTTTTATACAGACCCTGATGCTTAATCAAATTTAATCTATAAACTCTAGCCACATACAATATGTAAATTAATCTTAGGATACCTTTATAATCATCACCTTGACTTCGTAATTAATTAATCACACCTGTTTTCCGTGTTTCAGACAAATTACACATAAAAGGTTTCCGTGTTTCAGAAAAATTACATGTACATATATTAGAAGAGAAGAAAATAGCCTCTTGGGGGTTGATATGCAGACGTTATACACTCAGTGATCAGTGTGGCAAAGTGTGTCGAGTACAGATAAAAATATAGTATACAAAATGTTGTCGGGTGATAGTGATCGGAGGTATAAATGGTACTGAATGAAGTGGGTGGATTGGAGGGAAACATTGTGCATTTAGAGGCAGGTATTACAGATAAATTGTGAAAGGCACATGCTCGTGATTGGCGGTAATAATCCAGCAAATGTAGACAAGTAATTTTAAGTGATTATAATAACATCATGGGAACTGTAACAGGAATATACTGACATAAACACTAGACACATCTATTGTAGTCTGGTAGTGTATATGTGTTGTGTCTTACCTAGCCTCTTGGAGATCTCAGAGTTATGCATCTTGGGGTTATCTTGAGCCATCTTACGGCGTTGTCCTCGTGACCACACCATGAAGGCGTTCATGGGCCTCTTCACGTGGGAGTCCTTAGCACTCATAATGCCGCTAAGTGTCGCCCGGACCACCCACATGTACTGCCCCTCCAGCAGGTACTCCGTCAAGTACACCTCACAACCACCAAGACTCCCGTTCACTCTACAATTCACATAAACTGTTCAGAATCCTACGTTCAGCGAACCATCACTTACTGAACCCGTGTCGGTATATTAATGTTCATACTACGGCCTGCAGAATAATGGTTAGCGAGGTAGAGTGTGGGGAACACAAACACGTGGGTGGAGCGCGGGACTGGATGCTGCACGGAACAAGATGTGAGTGAGGTGAGGTGAGGTTCGTGAGCGCCGCCAGGCCATGTGATACACATCTCCGACTGACAGCGTCCGCGCTCCCGTGATGTTTCCTTTTCGGGCTCCCTACCCACACTGACTTGACTCCCTGAAGTCGCCATTTGTAACAAGGCTGTGTTGGCGCGCTGTGGTTATTGATTACGTCACGCGGCACAATAGTCAGGCCAATCACCGCATTGTTTTATACCGTGATGCTCCGCCCACTCTATTGTGATTGGTCACAACCTTTCTTGGACCCGCCAGTTCCCTGTAAACATGGCCACCCGCGCACATGAGATCAGCCAAATGGTTTGGAAAGTTGCGACATTGCCCCCAAAACTCTCACTGAAATTTTGAGCTTATTCTGCACTATTGATCCCCAGAAGCGAAGGCGTGAAAGTAGAGTTCTCTGAGAGTATTACAGAGGACGGAAGGGCGTCACAAACGCTCTCACCTCACACAGAAAGGGAAAACATCTCAATCATCTCACCTCCGTATGAAGTCTTAAGCCTGAGTAACAACATAACTAACCAAAGCAAGAAACAACTTATTTCAGCAACACTCCTATTCCTCAAATTCATGGGTCGTCCAAAAGAAATATTCGCCACAACGTTTGACAGTAGAAGTGTCGAAAGAGCAACTTTGTTTGGCTGATGGGTCTCTTGTTATTTGGGAAGACCTCAGATGTAGTTTACTGGAATCACTCGTGCGACGCCTTGACGTGTAATACAGACTCGTTCAATCAACATTTCACGAGTCACACGTTTGAGTCCCTGCACGTTTGACAGCTGAGAACACTGGTCACTCAGATCAAGAGACTAAAATATACGAGCAACCTTCTTCCTTGTTACAGAGAAAATACAAAATAATCTCTAGAACAGTTATTTGAGGGAAGTGTTTGAGACTGACCAAAGGTGTGGTAAACCTTTAACTTGGAGTGAAATTTGCGCATTCGAACGCAGTCATTCCATCTCCCTTCCTCCCTCTTTCTGCCTCTCTTGAATCTCACCTCCTCCTTTTTCCTTCCACGTATTTCCACTTTGATATAAATTATGCTCTGATGTGTCTGTGTACTGAAGACTGGGTTACACATTACATCAGTGAATATTATGTTGTGATGTGCTACGTGTTACTAATGTTTATGTGGTATGTGTTGCGTGCACTAAAATGAGTTGTGTTGTGTGTACTCAAGGAAAGCGTGTTATGTGTCGCCATGTAAAGATTCTATTTACAATTATTGTGCAGTTTTGAGTCGTGTTGATTTCAATTGAGTATCCTGAGGTGCAGTTTACAGTGTTTGTACCTCACATAATGTTGTCGAAATGTTAGCGTGCCACTATTGTTGCACCAAGTTACTCATAATATATTATTGTATTATTAATTAAGGACCCCCGTGATGTAGTCAGAAAATTGGAGGTTAAAGAGTCCTTCAAACATTGCCACGAAACACATACACCTACATTAAAGGAGCTTGTTTCGTGTCACAGTCAGGAGGAATCAGAAGCCACCAGGTCTTATACACGATCACAGGGTCCCTTAATTAATGTATTTTGTTACAAATACATAAGCAATACAGTGTGTGTGTATTATAGTAATGTTCAGTTTTGCACGGCGTTTTTGGGAGACATTTTTTAACACCTTCAATTTAAGATATACAAATGAGTTTTGTTTCATGTAATATAGATGCGTTGTATATGATATGGTGTGTTGTTGCTTGTAATAGTATTGTTTTGTTTTTTGTTGTTGAGAGTCACGTTGTCTGTCATAGAGAGAGTTGTCTGTTGTGTTGCACTTAATAAAGTTGTCTGTTATGTTGCACGGAATAAAGTTGTATGTTATGTTGCATAGAATAGAGTTGTGTTGCAAGCACTAGACTAGTTATCACTTTACATAAACAATAAGGTCAGACTGAGGTATTTTTAGCCGGTATCCCTCCAGAATGTATTCCTTTATCCTCCAAACAAGATAAAATAATAATAATAATAATAATAATAATTGAAAAGGTTACCTCCTCTTCCTATGTGCAAATGAAGAAGAAACTTTGCGGACCCAAAAACTGAGGACGAAGAATGAAAGACGAATGTAAATAATCAGTGTTACACTCACTTGATTTAAGCACCAGTTTATATTCTAGCATTTCCTCTTAGGGGGTTAAAAACATGACTAATCACATATTGTAGGCATTTCTTTGACATGTTCAGTAGACCTTCCTTACAACCACAGCAAAATCTGATTGACTATCTATACTGTATATACGTATATGTTGTTTTTGTACGATCGTGTTATCTATAGTTTTCCTGTCAGGTAAGTGCATTGTATATACTGCTATCGTCCCAGTGAAGTAGTGCTATCTAAATGTTGCTGTCTTTAGTGGCAGCCATTGCTATCTAAATAATGCTGTTGTTGTTAGTGGTGGGGTTGGTCAATGTTGTCTAAATGCTGTTGATATTTGTTGTTATTGGTATTGCTGTCTAAATATTGCTGTTGTAGTGGTGGTTATTGCTATCTAAATGTTGCTGCTGTTAGAGGTGTTAGAGGCTGTTTAAATATTCACTATGTTGTAGGTTATAGTAGTGGTTGTAATGGTGGTCAATGCTGTTTAAATATTAATCACCAATGTTGTTTGTTGTAGTGGTAGTTGTAGTGTTGTAGGTTGTAGTGGTGGTTGTAGTGTTGTAGGTTATAGTGATGGTTATAGTGTTGTAGGTTAAAGCGATGGTTATAGTAGTGGTTGTAGTATTGGTGATAATAATTCTACAGGTGTGTTTGGACGTGTCACTATCACTCTCTCACCTCATACATACATAGACACACCACCACCCACTATCTCGGGAATTTCTTTAGAGCCACTGGGAGATAATAGACGATAATGGCTAATCTGTAATATACAAAGTGTTATCGGACGCTCATTCAGATACCCGGGTCTTGGGACGAGAGGAATAATTGTCAAGGGGCCTCTCTCCTCTCTTCTCTTGTTGATGGGCCACTTGAAATTGTTACATGTGGTGCGTTGTGTTGTGTTGTGTTGTGTTGTTAGAGTGTGTTGTGTGTTGTTTGCATGTGATGATATATAGTGATAACCGTATACATGTGGTGCGTTGTGTTGTGTTGTGTTGTGTTGTTAGACTGTGTTGTGTGTTGTTTGCATGTGATGATATATAATGATAAACGTAGGTGTTGTTGTTATCGTTGAAGGATATAGTTCTGTATTGATCATATATTGCATGTATAGCGTGATGCGGTTTGTTGCACAGTATATAATGCTGTGTTATGCTGTGTTATGCTGTGTTGCTTGTTATCGAGCTATGTTTTTGTTATAAAGAAATGGTGTGAAGTTTATGTCGTTCATTCAGAGACAAGATGTTTTTTTTGTTTTTTTTGTCATTAGGGGAATGGGAGGGTCAGTCAGATGAGGCTTCGATTATATTTGTATACATATCTATTTAATCTCTATATCTGGATTAGGATACTAGTTGACATTAGTTGTATATGAATGACATTTGCGTTTAAAAAAAATATTATATCTGTTTGGCTTGGTTTTCGTTTCTCTATGGTTGTTCTATGATTATTCGAGGCTTAACGAATAATTTAAGACTTTAATTAATGAAGGATGAATATATTTGGATCATTTTCAGCAGCTTATTAAAAATTCATCTGTCTTAATTGGATGGTCTCCCTTTACCTGGCCTCACACCTCACCCCCCCCCCACCAACACCACCAATCATATCTCCTCTTACCATCACCCCTCACCTACCATCAACCCCCCACCACCACCACCACCGACAATCCCCTCCTCCTTACTACCACCATCCCAACCCCACCCACTATCACCTCTTCCCTATCCACTTCATATACCCACCCCACCATGACCCCCTCCCCTCCACTTACCACCGTCCCAACACCACCTACCACCATGCCCACCCTCACACCTACTGCTGTCCCTTCCCCCACCTTCTGACTCTACCCCACCACCCCACCCCTACATCTTTCCCCATCCCTATACACAATCACTTACCCTCACCTCCACCCCTTCCAACTCACTCCCATATACACTCACCCCTGTATTATGTTTTTACGTTTTTATATCCCTACAAATTCTCAACTTCACCTTCTATCATCTATATTACTCACACCTCTATATATATACGAGTATTTCCTCTTGTTACATTTCATCCTTAAATACCTGCCCTCTCCCCTACTCTCTTTCATCTCTCTCTCTCTCTCTCTCTCTCTCTCTCTCTCTCTCTCTCTCTCTCTCTGCTACAATCATTCATTTGCTTACAGTCGCAGTGATAATGATAACTATTACCAGGTAGTGAGTGATTCAGAGTACAGTCACGCCCAAAAGTTGTACACAATTATGTATATGTACTGTATAATTATATATATAGGCTGCTCGATCCCATGTAAAGAGAGAGAGAGAGAGAGAGAGAGAGAGAGAGAGAGAGAGAGAGAGAGAGAGAGAGAGAGAGAGAGAGAGAGAGAGAGAGAGAAGGAGAGAGAGAGAGAAGGAGTCCAGTTCTATTATTTATCACCGTTCTCTCATTAGCAGGTATTGTGGATGTGGGTGACACGAGCCCTCACCACCACCACCACTACCACCACTATACTACCACCCTCACCACTACCATCCTCACCACCTCCTCCCTCACCTTTCTATACAATTATACCTCCACCCTCACTACAACCACCCTCCTCACCCTCACCTCCTCACCATGTCCCTCACCTTAGTACACAATTATACCTTCACCACCACCCTCACTCTTACCTCCTCACCACCACCCTCACTCTCACCTCCTCACCTCCTCCCTCACCACCTCCCTCACCTCCCTACCTGTACATACCTGCCCCTGTACCTTCCACCTGCCCTGGAGCACCTCTACTCTCGCAGGTGCCGCGTCAGGATTGAGGGACACACACACAAAACAAAAAGATGCACACACACACACACATAAAAACACATATACACACACACAAAAATAAAAGATACACGCGCATATTCACACACACACACACACATAATTAAAAAATACACACGCATATTCACACACACACACACACATACACTGTCCTTTTTTCTTATTTTTTTTACTTTTCGAAGGTAAATGGGAGAAAAGCAGCGAAGGAAAGAAGTCAGTGAGTGATGAGAGGAGGAATTATTTTAGGAAGAGAGTAATGAAAGAATGTATGTGTATGTATGTGTGTATGTATGTATGTATGTATGTATGTGTACACTCGTAATACAAAATATGCATCCAAGTTTTCATGTTAATTTCGAATAATTTAGACAGGACACCATTATTTTTTATTTTTGTTCATCTGGTCCTTATATATTGGATTAATTATTATTATTATATCAATTATATTATTTTCGTCAACAAGAGTGGGTTTATATTCACCTTTAATCTGGTTCTGTTTTCCCTCCCACCCCCAAGCCTGTCCCCTACCCCCGCACCCCCTTAAAAGAGGAACTAACTTTAACTTTCCTCCAACATTATACATCAGTGTCAGAAGTATAGCATTAGAAGAAGTGTGTGTGTGTGTGTGTGTGTGTGTGTGTGTGTGTGTGTGTGTGTCTGTGTCTGTGTGTGTGTCTGTGTGTGTGTGTGTGTGTGTGTGTGTGTCTGTCTGTCTGTGTGTGTGTGTGTAGTTGGAGAGTGAAAAAAAATCCTGACTAGCTCCGTGGCCAATCAGCGTGGCGGGAGGTCACGTGACTGCCACCATGACCAATCAGAGTGACTTGGGATGCCAAATACGGAGAGCTGGGGGTGGGGGTGGGGGTTGGGGTGGGGGGGACGATGGGAGGGGGGGTGCAAGAGGTGATGGCCCAGCATGCATCAACCACAGCTGCATTAATGTTTCTCCAGACTCGTGCCCCACCCCATTCCCCCCCCTGCCCCCCAACCCCCAAATCTGACTAAGGAAGGTGTAGGTGTAAGTGTGGTGTGGTGATGTGGTGATATGATGTGATGTGATGTAGTGTGGTGCTTGGTAGGTGTGGTGTGGTGTGGTGATGTGATGGTATGGTGTGACACCATCCCTAGTATCATACACATGTACTGTACCTTAGTGTGACCCCTTCCCTAGTACCATACCCATGTACCCTAGTCAGAGCCCTTCCCTAGTACCATATAAACCCATGTACTCTCCTTAGACCCCTTCCCTAGTACCATACCCATGTACTGTACCTTAGTGTGACCCCATCTCCAGTACTGTACGTGATCAGCTGGTCGGTTACGTCACCTGTGTTACCTTATCTCCAATTAGATATCAATCGTTGTTCTTCCTCTCTCCCTCCCTCTCCCTCTCTCCCTCCCCTTCTCTCCCTCCCTCTCCCTCTCTCCCCTCCCTCTCCCTCTCTCCCTCTCTCCCTCCCCTCCCTTCTCTCCTTCCCTCTGCCTTCTCCCTCACCTCTGCACCTCGACAGTTTTTTTAATATCACTCTAGTTTATAGTTTAACACATTTTTATAAGACTAAAAAAAACAGCACTACAGTATATTATTTTTATGTGTCAAATAAATCACAACTTAAACAAAAGGTAAGTAAGAAAAAATAAATAGCCACCAGAAATGAGCTATTGATAACCTTAACCTGCAACTCTCAAAGCCAGCCATGCAGCCACCCACCCCAACCACCCCACCCAGTCAACACCCACCCACCCACAACCCCATATCTCCCATACATACATACATACATACATGGTGGTTGGATCTGAGGCTTCATGGGTACGAATAGGGGACGAAGATGAATGTCCTCTGATCGACCTCTACAATATACTCTCCCAGGCTCGTCACGGCAGTAATCTGATGTAAACAAACTGGAGTCTTTACATACAATACTGTATACATTATTATGTACCTCCAACTATTCTTCCTATATTTTAGTTTTTTGTTTTTGTTGTTGTCGGCGGCGGTAGTGGTAGTTATCTGATATCTATATCATTAAAGATTGAATCTTTTTTTATTATCATTAATATTATTATTATTGTTATTAATGTTATTATACAAATGGTAGACGATGGAGGTAGGCCTATAGGGCCTAGCTGATAGAAGTGAACAGGGTGTACGGATGATGAGGAAAAACGAGAGAGAAGATAAAGAAAGGGGATGAAGGAAGAGAGAGGGAGATAGGGAATGGGAATAAGAGAAGAGAGATGAGATAAAGAATGGGAATGAGGGAAGAGGAGGAGATAGGGAAAATGGAGGAGGTGGAGGAATAGAAGAAGGGGAGAGGAGTCATAAGGAGATGTAGATAAAATGCACCGTAGTAAGAGAGAATGATGTGGGAATTACAGAGAAGGGGAAAAGATGAGGGGAGACGAAAGGGTGAAGAGGGGAAAGGCAGAGAGAAAGAAGGGGAAAGGAGAAAAGGTGATAACGAGGGTCAGGGAAGGGTGAAGTGCATCATAGAAAGGGGAAAAATAAATGAAATTATAATAAATGTATTAATGGAAATGAAGCAATAATTAATTCCCTTATTGATTTTGGAATAATGTGTGTGTGTGTGTGTGTGTGTGTGTGTGTGTGTGTGTGTGTGTGTGTGTGTGTGTGTGTGTGTGTGTGTGAAGAAAAAAATGTGTGTGTGTGTGTGTGTGTGTGTGTAGAAATGGAAATGTAATGACAATGAATATATAATTGATTTTCAGAGAGAGAGAGAGAGAGAGAGAGAGAGAGAGAGAGAGAGAGAGAGAGAGAGAGAGAGAGAGAGAGAGAGAGAGAGAGTGTGTGTGTGTGTGTGTAAAAGGGAGAGAGCGAAGTGTCAGAAGTGATGGAAGCAAACAGCGTCTTATTCTCACTCACCATAACATAAAAAGTACCATGTTGTGTGTGTGTGTGTGTGTGTGTGTGTGTGTGTGTTGAATAATAATTTTGCCTACACCATCAAAGATATATTCTATTATACCATGGTGCTATAATAATAATAATAATAATAATAATAATAATAAAAATAATAATAATAATAATAACATAATAATATTAATAATAATAATAATAATAATAACAATAAATAATAATAATATTAATAATAGTAATAATAATAATAGGTATACATTTTCCAGCATATATAAACAAGTACATTATCATTATTATTATTATTATTATTATTAATATTATTATTATTTACCTCAGCAGCTCTGGGGGTAAACACGGCATAATACTCTACGGGAACAACACGCCCATTTTCAGTAAGTCTCCCTGCCGTCCCAACACCAAAGAAAACCTACGCCAGAGTTACAAGGGAAGACTAACCTGTTCTACTTATAATTTTGTTGTTGTCTTTCATAATATTTACATCAATTCTTCTTTTTTACATATATATATTTACTCTTATTAATTCCCCATCTTGTATCGAATTAATTTTAGTTATTGCCAGCCTAACCTGTTCAACTTTTATTTATTTATTTATTTTTTATTATTTACTGCAATACTTTACATATATATTTATTCATATTAATTTCGCACCGTGTATTAAATATTTTTAGGCAAGGCTATTAGTGTTAACGTTCCCTAGAGTATTGGTTGGTTGGGGATTGTACTAAATTAAAGGTAAATACAGAATATAAAATAAATTCATATCTGTTACCATCCTAGCCAGCCAGTCAGCCACTCAGCCAGTCAATCAGTCAACCAACCAATCAGCCAACCAACCAACCAATCTGTCAGCCAATCAGCCAACCAACCAATCAGTCAACCATCCAACCAATCAGTCAGCCAATCAGTCAGTCAACCAACCAATCAGTCAGTCAATCAGTCAACCAACCAACCAATCAGTCAGTCAGTCAACCAATCAGTCAACCAATCAGCCAACTCACCTCTTCTATCACACACAGTCCTTCTACCACCAATAACGTCAATAATTGTGTCGAAAAATAAGATGAAAACATAAGGTGACGAACTAAGCATTTTGGTATTATTCCCTCCTGTGTCGTGGGGTTTTCATAATGTTTGATACCCTCCCACCTCTTTCCCTACCTCCCTCCTCCCATACCTCCCTTCCTCCCTACCTCCTCCCATACCTCCCTGCCTCCCTACCTCCCTCATCCCCTCCTCTCCCCTCCCCTCCCCTCCCCCTCATCAACACGGTGTCAAAGAAAATGGTGTCGTTCAGCAAGTGAAGGGGTGACTGAGGGGCGTCTGATTTTGGGGCGTCTATTTTGTTATTATTTTTTCTCCTTTTACAGACAAATCAAAATATTATAATAAATTTTTATGATGCTTACCTACATTTTTTTTTTACTGCAGTGTGTTGGTGAGTGATGCTAAAAGTAATGAAAGTTATTGATCTTATTGAAATAATTTGTTACACCTTTCATTGATATTGATATTTACCCTTAACTGTCCTTTATGTTACACTGTTATGTTTTACTAAAGAATATTGTAATTAATCTAACCCTAACAATTATATGAAATTGATGGACAAAGGTAATATTATTTTCTGTTACCCACTGAACATAAAGTTGAAATCAAAACAGTTAATGCCTGCCTGTTTGCCTGTCTGCCTGCCTGCCTATCTGCCGGCTTGTCTTCCTACCTCACTGCCTTCTTGTTTGTCTGTCTGTCTTCCTACTTGCTGGCCTGCATACCTGTCTGTCTGCCTATCTACTGCCTACCTGCCTGTCTTTCTGTCTGTTTTCCTACTTGTCTATCTGTCTGCCTGTCTGTCTAGTACCGTACTCCTCCTACTCCCCCCTGCTTGACCTTCCCCCTCCACCCCCCACCCCCTCCACCACCCCTCCACTTCCCATTCTCCTCTCTGTGACACGTGAGAGAGGTCACCTTATCACCGTCTGCTCTGAGGAGGCCAAGTGAAATCTGATTAGAAGCAATATGTCAGTCATGATAACAAACCACCTTTTATTATCTTAAGGCTCAACATTGCATGATAAGAAACTCTCCATTCAATGTGTTTCACGAATCAGACGTGTTCAGTACAGTGTCTTGGGCATAACAACACAACAACAACAACAACAACAACAACAAAAACAACAAAAATGACAGATGACTCTTACAGATAAGGTCCTTAGTGTGTTATTATTAGTTTGTACAGTCGGTAGTTAAAGTTCGTTTCATTTGCACTTACGTCTGTATGAGCTATATATATATAATGATGTTGTAACACAATTTGAATGTAGATATGACAGATATACTTCACATATGATAAATTACACATGAACTTTATTACGTGTCTATGTATTTTTAGGTGTGTATATTCTTGGTCTGTCTGCTTGTGTACACGTGAGTTTCATCTGCTTTTCATATATATGTCTGACTGTTTATCTGCCTTTGTCTCTGTCTGTCTGACTGTCTGTCTGTCTATGTGTTTGTCTCTTTACCTCTGTCTCTGTTTGTCTGTCTATCTATCTGTCTTTGTCACTGTCTGTCTGTTTATCTGTTTGTCTGTCTCTCTGTCTATCTATATCTCTATCTGTCTATCTCTCTCTCTCTCTCTCTCTCTCTCTGTCTGTCTGTCTGTCTGTCTGTCTATCCATCTACCATTCTCTGTCTGTCTATCTATCTATCTCTCTGTCTGACTCTCTGTCTATCTCTCTGTCTGTCTGTCTATCTATCTCTCTGCCATTCTCTCTCTCTCTCTGTCTATCTATCTGTTTGTTTGTCTGTTTGTGTGTCTGTCTGTGAGGAGGTGTTATCTGGCCACTCCATTATCCCTCCAATAATGGAAATCTTTCAGAACTTTTGGTCCGTCCTCAAAGACTAATAGAAGCCCAAACTGATATAACTTTGCCCATTTTCATTCTTCGCCGAAACCCTGGGATTGGAACTTTTGTGTTTGCTATTGGCCGACTCACAAAAGGATTGCCTATTGGGGAGCCATCTATTGTTGACTGACAAAACTAATGAAAACGCAGGCTCGGTGTGGCAGTGATACCAACCAACCCTTACCCATGCAGTCCCTCCCTACCTCCTACTACCACCCCCTTCCCTTCCTCCATCCCTCCACAACCTGTGTTATTAAAGGGAGACAGACACACAGGAAAAGGGAGGGAGAGAGAGGTGTTGTGTTGTGTTTGGTAGCACTGAGGGAGAGGTGTTGTTGTGTTGTGTTTGGTACCACTGAGGGAAAGGTGTTGTGTTGTGTTTGGTAGCACTGAGGGAGAGGTGTTGTGTTGTGTTGTGTTTGGTAGTACTAAGGGAGAGGTGGTGTGTTTGGTATAGCACTTTAAATGGAAGTGTCTTTGTTGTGAGTAAGAAGAGAGAGAAGCAATATGGAGAAAACAATGTGAAAATGAGTGCATCAGAGACAGACAGACAGACAGACAAACAGTGAGCGAGAAAAAGAGAGACAGATAGACTTGGCTATACACTGAACCAACCAACCAACCAACCAACCAAGCATCCATCCATCCAGCTGCCTGGGGTTGTGTGTCGACATGGCCTCATCTTCTCTTATCACAGAAAATGGGGCATGTGGGGCTATTGTGGCAGGGGTGACAAGTGTAAATATCAACCCCCTTCCCTCCTACCTTCTCTGTTATTGTTGTTGGCCTTCCTCCCCCCTGCCTGCCTGTTTGCCTGCCTGCCTCCCTCCTTTCCTCCCTCCCTGCCTACCTGCCTGACTGCCTCTTCTCCTCCCTCCCTCAATCCCTCCCTGTCTGTTTTCCTCCCTCCCTCAATCCTTCATTCTCTGTCTCCTTTCCTCCCTCTGTCAATCCCTCCCTTCCTAATTCCTTTCCTCCCGCTGTCAATCCCTCATTCCCTCCTTTCCTCCCTCCCTCAATCCCTCATTCCCTGTCTCCTTTCCTCCCTCCCTCAAACAATCCCTCCCTGTCTCCTTTCCTCCCTCCCTCAATCTCTCCCTCCCTCCCTGTTTACCTCCTTTATTCCCTCCCTCCTTTCCTCTCTCCCTCCCTCTACCACACTCGTTCTGACTGCCTGATTTGGGGTTGGTGCTGTTTTCATCCACTCCCTCAACACTTATGGGGATAAATTAATTTGCTTTGGGTGACTTATTGGTGGGTCCCTTTCTGATTCCTCCAAGCCATCTATACCAGAATACAGACCCCCTCAGTATACGAGTAGGAGAAGCTGTTTTGTTGCAGTGTACAGAGAGCTACAGACACTCCAATAATTCACCCACACCAAACGATCCAATTAGGTAACACAAGGGATTATAATAATAATAATAATAATAATAATAATAATAATAATAATAATAATAATAATAATAATAATTATCACTGTTTTATACCAATTAGGTGTTGTACTGAAATCAATCTAATGTTTACGTGCAGTGGTTGTGGTAGTGTGTGTATATCCCTTTCATCTGATCGGAGCTGTACATTAATATATTTGTTGGTTTGGGATTTGATGGTGTGAGGTCCTTGGTTCCAGAGGAGAGGAGTGGTTGAGAATGAAGTGGAGTGGTTGAGAATAAAGTGGAGTGGTTTGTAATTGAGTGGAGTGGTTTGTAATTGAGTGTACTGAAGGTGTATACATTGGAGTGGATTTGTAGGGAGTGGAGTTGAGTGGAGTAGTATGGAAATAAAATGAAGTATGGTGGAGTAAAGTGGAGTTGATTAATTCATTTTGTAGGTAGTGGAGAGGAGTAAATTAGGAGTAAAATAATGTGGAGTATCTTCATCACAACAACCATCTACTGCCAAGACCACACACACACACAAACACACACACACACACACACACACACAATATATTAAACTCTACGACAACTTAACCTTCCAAACACGTTTTCTCCTCCCAGCAAATATCCCAGAGACTCGGGTGTTACTTTGTGGATGCAGGGGGCAATATTGGAGCCTGGGAGGGGGGGGGGGAGGGGAGTGGTGGGGGGGGAGGGGGGCGGGGGGGAGGAGCATTGGTGGTGGTTGTTTTGGTGGGGAAGGGGGCGGGGAGTGGTGGTGGTGGGGGGCATGGGTGGTGGTTAAAGTTTTTGATGGGGGTGGGGGGGTGAGGGAGGGAGAAGGCAATAGAGAGATTGAAGAATATAGAAAACAATAAACCTATGTATTAAACTATATGTATCCCTATGTAAACTAGGTAATAATATGTATGTATGTATCTTTATGTATTAAACTGTATGTATCCTTATGTATTAAATTGTATGTATCCCTTCTGTATTAAACTATATGTATCCCTATATATATATAAACTGTATATATCCCTATGTAACCTATAGGTATTAAAGAGGAAGAAGAGAGTGTGAAGGGAGGAGGAGAAAGAGGACGAACAAAAGTCAGAATAAGTAAGAAATAGAAGAGGAATAGAAGGAGGAGGAAGAAAGGAGAAGGATGAAGAGGAGAAAAAATAAGAGTACGAATAGGAAAAGAAAAGGAGGAGGAAGTGGAGAAAGAGTGAGAGTAGGAGGACTTGGAGGAAGTGAGTGGAGGAGAGGAGGTCCCTTGTTTGTGGAATTAAAAGTGTGAGTGGAGTTTTGTGGAGGCGGGGTACGAGTGGAAGGAATATGTGACGTGGCAGGCAGCTAGTGGGTGGGTGGAGGTGGAGTGGGTGGAGGAGGTGGAGGAGTGGGTGGTGTGGGAGGAGTGGAGAGGAGGGAAGAAGGTATGAGAGAGAGAGAGAGAGAAAGAGAGAGACAGAGAGAGAAAAGACTATATATAATTATGCAGTGAAATTAAGCAGCCATTTTAATCATACAAATTAATATATATAAACTATAGGAATAATGTGAAATCAAAGCATGGTACAGGAGAGAGAAGGGGAAGAAAGAGGGAGTAGAAGAGGAAGGATAAACAGGGGAGGAAGGAAGGAAGAGATGAGCAGTGGGGAGTCGGGGAAGAATGGAAGGGGAGGAAGGAGAGATGACAAAGATGATAAAAATGGTGTAGACGAAAACCGGAAAGTGTTCAGAATAGGGGAGCATAGGGGAGAGAGAGAGAGAGAGAGAGAGAGAGAGAGAGAGAGAGAGAGAGAGAGAGAGACATTATCAAGCATTCAGTCACTCACACACATTCACACACACATCTTCAAATATTTTTATTCAATCACACACTCCACTCACACAAACACACACTTTCAACCTAACCCAAACACACACACGTGTACACACACACTTTCAACCAGGCCCAAATACACACACACACACACTTCCAACCAAACCCAAACACACACACACACACACACACACACACACACACACACACACACACACACACACAGTTTCAACCAAACCCAAACACACACACACACACACTTCCAACCAAACCCCCTCCCACACACACACACACACACACACACACATACACACTTTGAACCAGGCCCAAACACACCACCACTTGATATAAAAGCGTGAGTGAGAAAGAAAAGTGACAACGGGAGCATAACAGTGTTCCCTCAGAGTACAACACGTGGTGGATAACAAAGTTGGGTTGGGGGGAAAAAATACTGCCTTTATTCACACGTCAAAAACACGCCTCCTTCATCCTCTTATACTCCTCTCCCTCTCTCCCTCCTGCCTCTCCCTCTCTCTCTCTCACTCCCTCCTGCCTCTTCCTCTTCTTCCTTTAACCTCCCTCCCTCCTTCTTTCTTCTTTCTCCTACCCGTTCCTCTCTCTCTCACTCCTGCCTCTTCCTCTTCTTCCTTTACCTCCCTCCCTCCTTTCTTTCTTTCTTCTATCCGTTCCTTCTCATTCTTCTCCCTCCCTCACTCCCTACTCTTCTTACTCTTTCTTCCTCCTTCTTTCTCCTACCCCTTTCTCTTACCCGTTCCTCCTCCTCCTCCTTCTCTCTCCTTTCTTTTCTCATCTGTTATCCCTTCCTACTTTTAATCATTCCTTTTTCATCTCCTCACCTACGTACTCCATCCTTCCTTCTCCTAACCCTCTCCTCTTCCTCCTCCCTTCTTTAACTCGTTGCTCCTTTACATCCACTTCCCTTCCTTTAATTATTCCTCCTTCACCACCACTTCCCTTCTTTTCCTCGTTCCTCCTCCCCCACCTCCTCCTTCTCCACTTTCCTTTTCGTAGCTTTCTCTTCTTTCTCCTGTTATCTCGTCTCTGTCATCCCATCTGTGTCTCTTTGTACAATCCCTTTCCTCCCTTCCTGTCTTTATGTCACTGATGCCGCCTCTCTCTCTCTCTCTCTCTCTACCTTCAACTCTTCTCGCCTTGTTGCATCTACCTACCCGACACACACACACACACACACACACACACGCCCTTTCTCTCTCTCTCTCCCTCTTTCTCTCTCTCTCTCTCCCTTCCACCCTCTTCCTCCCTCACTCCTGCCTCTTCCTCTTTCTCTCTCTCTCTCTCTCTCTCTCTCTCTCTCTCTCTCTCTCTCTCTCTCTCTCTCTCTCTCTCTCTCTCTCTCTCTTGTTTGTATATGTGTGTGCATGTGCTTGTGTGTGTATATGTAAGTGTGAATGTATGCGTGCGTGTGTCTGTAAGTGTAATAGCATAAGTGTATGTGTTTGTATGCGTGTGTGTATTGAAGATGCCCCTGATAAATAAATCTAACCTAACAACGTGTGTCCAGAATTGGCACCGTATAAAAAGTGAAAACATGAAGCAAACATCACCACCACCACCACCACCAACACCACACCTCTCCTGCTGAGCCAGTGTGTGTGTTTGTAGAGATGACACGTGGCCAGAGGGAGTGAGAGAGAGGGAGTGAGGGGAAGGGAGAGGAAATGAGGAGGGTGGTGGTGAAGTGTTGAGGGAGGGAGGGGAAGGGTGAGGAAGAGAGGGAGTGATGGTGGTGATGGTGTGAGGGAGTGTGCGGTGGAGAGGGAGGGGAGGTTGAGAAAGAGAGAAGGAGAGAGTGAAGGGATAATAAAAGAAAAGAGAGATAAACAGTAGGAAGTAGAGATAATATAGTTAGTTAAGAGGAGGAAAGAGGAAAGATAATAAGGGAGAGAGGAGGGAGAAGGATGGGACGAGGAGAAGAGAAGAGAAGAGAGAAAATGAATAAAGAAGAAGAAGTGAATGAAGGGGATGCTTATAATAGGAGGGAAATAAAGAGGATAAAAGAGGGGAGAGTAGGGATTAGTAAGAGAGGGGAGAGGGGAGAGGGAGGGAGGGAGAAAGAACGAAAGGGGGAATGAGAAATAAACGAGAAGATATGAGAGGGGAGAGGATAAGTGGGGAGAGAATAAGAGGGGAGTGTATGAGATGGGATTATGAAAAGGGAGGTAAGAGGAATGAGAAGAGGAGAGAATGAAATGAGGGAGTGAGAGAAGGAAGGACATAATTAATGAAGAGAAGTGAATAAGAATAACAGTGAATTGAGGTGAAGAAAAGAAAGGGAGAATGAAAGTACACTGAAGAGAGGATAAAGGATGTGCATGGGAAAACGAGAAAGTGTGAGAAGAAAGGAGGAGAATGAGAAAAAGAAGGGAAAAAGGGGAGTGAGATAGGGGGAGTGAAGAAAATGTTGAATTGAAGTGGGGGAGGGAGTAGAGGAGAGAGTTAGGGAGTGGAGGAGAGAGGGAGGGAGTGAGTGGGGGAGAGAGGGAGTGAGTGGGGGGGGAGAGAGGGAGTGAGTGGGGGAGGGAGAGGGGGAGTGATATTATGGGGTGCCAAGGACCTGTTAATATCACCAGGAAACACCCCCTCTCCCCCCAATTCACACACACTCTCTTGGTGAGGGGCGCAGCGGGGTGTCGGGGGGTGATAGAGAGAAGGGGAGATAGTGGATGAGGGGTGAGGGGTGGGAGAGGAGAGAGAGAGAAAGAGAGAGGAGGGGAGAAAGAAAGAGAGAGAGTGGATGGGGAAGGAGTAGAGGGGAAGAGCAGGGAGTGGAAGAGAAAAAAAATGAATGAGAAGAGGAATGAATTGAGAGGATAATATTTATAGTGGGAGATAATGATCGACAAATCTGAATATACTCCGCCAGAATCACACAATATTTATCATGTGTAAAACTTATAATTCTTCGTTCAGTGTTTTACATCTTCGGTTATCATCTAAGAGCTCTTCTCCTCGATCACAAGCAAGTCTGTCCTTCCTGCATGAGTCAGTCGTGTGGTAGTCTGTTCTGAGATTAATAATTATGTACAGTCTGTCAATGATGCATGTAACTCAACCCTCGTTCAGATATTCACAGTTTTATTAGCTGGTAAAATCTGGAGTAGCAAGCAAGCAAACAGGGTTATCTTACAGTGCATGATTGTGATTGGTCGATCTCATAATATCTGCTGTAAGATATACATAACCCTGATTTCTACTCCAGATTTTATAGCCAAAACTGCGAGTAAACTGAACGAGGGTTGGAGTACGTGCATCATTGACAGACTGTATGTACCTGTAATGCTTTCTCGGGCCGCCACCATCATTCCTACAAACTTAGTTAATTATTCTTGTTAACACCAAAATAAATAAGGAGGAGTGGTGTTGACAGTATACCCTCAAGATGACTATATACCACACGTGTCCTGTATTTTACCTATATAGTCTGTCGTGTGGTACCGTACTCTGTTCTGAGATTATTATTATTATTATTATTATTATTATTATTATTATTATTATTATTATTATTATTATTATTATTATTATTATTATTATTATTATTATTATTATTATTATTATTATTATTATTATTATTATTATTATTATTATTATTTTAAGGTAATATTCTGTTGTTGGTAAGTTGGGAGGCTCTTGATTCCTCCTAACTCTACCAGGAAACAGATAACCCCATTAAAGTGTCATTGGGGTGGTCTGTTTCGTGGCCATGTTTGGAGGAATCACAGACCAACACTTCACTTCACCAACAAACAACAATTATTCACCAGTGCTATTTTGGGCCACCACCACATCTTTCCCTACAAATTTGGTTAATCCTTCTTGTTAAACATCAAAGCACATGATGATTAAGGGGGAGTGGTGTTTGTTGACAGCGACCTCAAGATGACCGACTACACGTGTACTGGACATTTCCCTGGAGCAAAGAATATTGGTTGGATTTGGTACTGGGAGTAGAGAAATATGGTGGTAGTGGTAGTGGTAGTGGTTGTGGGAGAGGTATTGGTAGACGTAATGGTAGTGGTGACGACAGGAGGTGGTAGTGGTGATAGTGGTGATGGTGGGATTGGGGGTTGTGGGGCTGATACTGAGGGGGTGGGGGGTAAGAATGGTGGGGGTATAGAGGGGGGGTGGGGGCAGTTGTCAATCAGGAGGTGGTGACTTGCAACTTTGACCCCTCCGTCCCGACACTCGTTCCTGACTCTGGCTTCCATCACAACACCATTTTCTATCTATCTATCTATCTATTTATCTATCTATCAATCTATCTATCTATCTATCTATCTATCTATCTATCTATTTATCTATTTATCTATTTATCTATCTATTTATCTATCTATCTATTTATCTATCTATCTATTATCTATCCATCTATTTCTATTTTTTTGAGGTGGATTTACAAAAGAACTCTCAATAACTAACTAACTAACTAACTAACTAACTAACTAACCTTCATCGTCCCTAGACCTAATGTACAGTTGGGCAAGTAGAAAGTGCAAGTAAAAAACGAGTTTATACATTATGGCCAACATCTGACTACCACTCAAAAAACTATCAGTCAGTCAGTCACGTTCCCCTTTTATATTGGCTCTGTAGTATGGAGATAATAGAGTCCTTCAAATATTGCACGAAACACACACACCTTTATTTATGGAAAGAGCTTCATTGTTTTGTGGCATAGTAAGGAGAAATTAAAAGTCTCCAATTTATTCACACACGATCACAGGGTCCTTAATTAAACTTTTATAGGCGAGGTCGAAGTCAGTCAGAGGTACGGGTGTGGTGTCTGTAGGTGTAGACAAAGAGTGACAGACAGACAGATTGACAGACAGACAGACAGATTGACAGACAGACAGACAGATTGACAGGCAGACAGACAGATTGACAGGCAGACAGACAGATTGACAGACAGACAGACAGATTGACAGACAGACAGACAGATTGACAGGCAGACAGACAGATTGACAGACAGACAGACAGATTGACAGACGCTGATGGTGGGACAGTAACGGTACCAGCCAGTCAGTCTGTTTGTTTGTTAGTTTTGTCAGTCAGTTTGTTGATTGTTAGTTAGTTAGTTAGACATTTAGTTAGTCAGTCAGTTAATTAATTAGTTAGTCAGTTATATATTCATTTTGTTAGTCACCCAGTCAATCAGTCAGTCAGAATCAGTCTGTCTATCAATCTATCAGTCAGTCAATCAGTCAATCAGTCAGCAAGTCAGTCAGTCAGCAAGTCAGTCAGTCAGTCAGTCAGTCAGTCAGCCAGTCAGTCAGTCAGTCACCGGTGGTCATTTCACGCTGGTCTGACCTTTTTTTTAATCCATTGACTGTCTGTGAGTAAAAGTTATTCGTTATTTTTTATTTACTTTTGTCTCCCTTTAAAGTTTTGATTAGAAAGGAGAAGAAAAAGGACTGTACTTGGCCAAATAGAGAGAGAGAGAGAGAGAGAGAGAGAGAGAGAGAGAGACAGAAAGAGAGAGAGAGAGAGAGAGAGAGAGAGAGAGAGAGAGAGAGAGAGAGAGAGAGAGAGAGAGAGAGAGAGAGAGAGAGAGAGAGAGAGAGAGAGAGAGAGAGAGAGAAACAGAAAGAGAGAGAGAGAGACACAC
>JAWZYT010005523.1:0-58213 GCA_034508575.1 Petrolisthes manimaculis
CTGCCTACTTTTCTACAATTTCACCATTTCTCGCACCCACACCATCTTTCTACCTTTACCCTTACCTTTCTTTCCCTCTTCCCTGCCCTTCCCTTCAGACCCAGGGTACGGTACGACCTAGCGACCTGATACCCAACTTGGGACCATAAACTGAAAGTTGAGAGCTCGTATAGCAGGACTGTGAACGCCGGACCAGCCAGGGTAATGGACCTGGAGAGGACCCTAACGTGGTGAGATCAGCAGAGAGAAAGAGAGAGAGAGAGAGAGAGAGAGAGAGAGAGAGAGAGAGAGAGAGAGAGGGAGGGAGAGAGAGAGAATGTCTTGACATGGCGTGCAAGTAAAGCGATAGAAGAAACAATAAAAGAGGATTGGATAGAGAGAGAGAGAAAGAGAGAGAGAAAGAGAAATAGAATTAGAAATAGATAGATAGATAGATAGATAGATAGAGAATGAGAAAGGGAGGGAAAAAGACTTTCAATGGGGATGGGACTTGCAGAAATGACATATCCAAATTTCCAACAGTAGGTAGCAAAACACATACCAAAAAATATAGAATTCCCTTAGATGCTGAAAAGTATATGGTATTCCACATATATATTCACCCAAAGATGCTGAGCCACAAAACAGAGGCCAACACAACACGAGACGAAACGAGACGAGACGAGACGAGACGAAACGAAACGAGACAAGACGAGACGAGACAAGGCGAGACGAGACCAGGAAGACTTCACGACTCCGAGGCCTGAACACGGAACCTCACGTAGGAAGGAGGGGGGGGGAGGGGGGGGGAGCCTATCTGATAACACCTGTGATACGGGCCGTAGAAAAACAAATACCTGAGAAATACCTGCCAGATATCTGTACTTATATAAATACCTGGTTAGATTACCGATAAATACCTGAATAAATGCCTGATTATATACCTCAGTGAACTAAGTGATAACCACCACATGAAAGACATAACGTTATACCTGGATAAAGTATAGGTTGTAGGAAGTAATAATAAATGGCTGATGACTGACAGAAAGTATAGATTATTATTAATATGAAAATCTAAACAACATGTCATAATTATATAACTTTAGCTACTGAATCCTATAATAGAACAAGAGCGTTATGGGACCACAATATTTACACCAAGAATATATATAAATAGCCTTGGGAAACATCAGAGGAATAAAAAGGGTCTTACAGTGCGTCAGGAAAGGGTGGCAAAAGGGTTGGGGGAGGAGAGGCTAGTACGTCAGGAAAAGAGAACGTCAGGGATGGTGGGAGGGAGGGAGGAAGGAAGGGTGGGAAGGAGACTACGAGGTACATACATACGTTAGTGAGGGAAGACGAGGAGAATGGGGGCCTTAGAGAGAGTCTTGTACAGTACGTCAACAATCATGAACGTCAGTGAGGAAAGATCTGGGGAAAGGGTCATAAAGTACGTCAGTGAGGGCCATTGAGTACAGTCAGTGAGGGAAAATGAGGAGAATAGGGGCCCAGTGTGTGCAACATCAGGAACCGAGGACGAGGCAAGGTGGGGAAGGGGACGTGAGAGGGAGAGAGGGCTGGTGGGGAAAGGGAGAGAGGAGAGAGAGAGAAGGTTGGTGGGGAAGGGGACGTGAGAGGGAGAGAGGGCTGGTGGGGAAAGGGAGAGTGGAGAGAGGGCTGGTGGGGAAAGGGAGAGAGGAGAGAGAGAGAAAAGGTTGGTGGGGAAGGGGACGTGAGAGGAAGAGAGGGATGGTGGGGAAGGGGACGAGAGAGGGAGAGAGGGCTGGTGGGGAAAGGGAGAGAAGAGAGAGAGAGAAGGTTGGTGGGGAAGGGGACGTGAGAGGGAGAGAGAGAGAGAGGAGAGGGTTGGTTGGTAGGGAAGGGGGGCCAGAGTGAGGCCGGATGAAAAGTTTCCTGAGTGTCGTCGAGTCTGTCCCCGTCACCGGAAGCGTCGTGTCCTGTCGCCTGGGGGTGGTAACGGGACCGAGGTCGTGGAGGGAAAGGAATGAGGAAAGGGAAGAGGAGGAAAAGGGAAGGGAAAGGAATGAGGAAAGGGGACGTAAGAGGAGGAAGAGGGGGGTAAGAGAGAGGAAATGGAAAGAGATATATTGATAGGGATGCTTGGATAAGTAAAATAAATTAATTTTGAAAAAGGTCGAGGTATTGGGATGTAAAAAATTAAGAAAATATATATAATATAATAGAAAAAATAACAGAAAAATGTATAGAGAATAACAGAAAAAAATCCAAGAAAGTGAAAAGTAGAAGGGAAAATATTCGTCCAAAACCGAGGAGAAACCTTAAGTGGAATTGGATAAGATGAAAAAAAAAACATAGAAAAAGAGAAACAAAATAATAGGAGAATGGAAGGAAATGGAAATAATATAATAGTATAATGAAAGATGGGAATGGAAGCAAGAGGCAGGGGAATAAAAGAAAGATTAAAGGAATTTGAATGCTGGACAAGAAAAAAGGGATGAGAGGAAGTGATGAGGTCAGTGCAGAACAACAACAACAACAGAAAGGAAAGGGAAAAAAGAAAGAAAATGGGAAAAGAAAGAAAATGAAAAAAAATAAGGGAAAAAAAGAAAAAGGGGAAAGAAAGAAAAAGGGGAAAGAAAGAAAGGGTAAAAGAAATAGTAAAAAAAAGATAAGGGAAAAGGGACAAAAGTGAAACCAACCCACGAATGGAAGTGGAAGGGAAGGAAAAAGGGAAGGGAAGGAGAAAGGGAAGGGAAGGGAAGGAAAAAGGGAAGGGAAGGAGAAAGGGAAGGAGGAAGTGGAAGACGGTATACGGAAGAGCTGCAGGGAAAAGGCAATTTAGGAAGACGAGGAAGGGAAGGGAAGGGAAGGGAAGGGAAGGGAAGGGAAGGGAAGGGAAGGGAAGGGAAGGGAAGGGAAGGGAAGGGACGGGGAAGAAAATAATAATAATGGAAGCAAACTGAGGGGGAAAATAACTTGAAAGATAAAGAATGAGAGAGGAGGAAGAGGAGGAGAATATGGGAGGGAGAGGTAGGGATGATAAAGACCGTGTGAAAGGGATGATGATGATGATGCAGGATGGAGAGGTAAGGAAGATAGAAGAATAAAGAGAGAGAGAGAGAGAGAGAGAGAGAGAGAGAGAGAGAGAGAGAGAGAGAAGAGAGAGAGAGAGAGAGAGAGAAACACTGTAGAATGAGGGTTGAGACAGAGATGAACGGGAGGATATGAGAGGGGAAGGGCGCTTGGCTTTGTTCCCTCTGCCTCACCTTTGTCCTCTCTCTTCCTCCACCTCCACTCACCCCTTCCTTCCCTCCTCCTCCTCCTTCCCTCCTCCCCCTCCCCCTCCCCCTCCACCTCCACCTCCTCCTCCTCCTCCTTCTCCTCCTCCACCTCCTCCTCCTTCCCTTTGCTATGATGACGTTCACCCACCCTTGACTCTTTCCCCGTCTTTCCTTTTTCATTTCATTCTATTTTCTCCCTTTCTGTCTCTGTCTCTCTGTCTCCCTCTCTTACCCTCCTCTCTCTCTCTCTCTCTCTCTCTGTCTCTCTCTCTTACCCTCCTCTTTCTCTCTCTCTCCTTTTCACGATTTATTCCTCAATTTTCTTGTTTACGTCAGCATCATCTGTTTTTGCCACTTCTTTCTTATCTCTTTGTTTCTTTTCATCCCTTTCTTCTTTTTTTCCAAACCATCCTACGTCCCTTCCTTCCTTCTCTCACATTAAACCTCCTTCCTCCTTTCTCCTTTTACTCCATCTCCTCTTTATTCAGTTTCCTTCTACTTCCCCCCCCCTCCTCCTCGCGTTCTTCTTTCCACACTTCTCCTCCTCCTTCTCCTCCTCCTCCTCCTCATCCTTTACTCCTCATCCTCTCAGCACTCATTTCCTTCACTATATAATCCTCCCACATACTTCATTCCTTTTCCTTTTTTTTTTTTTTACAACGTCTAATGGTACTTTCCTTTTACTCCTTTCCTCATCCTCATCCTGTAATTTTTCTCACGCACCTTCCTTCCTTGTTCTCCCTATCCCCTCCTCTGCCTCCCTCTTTTTTATTACCTTCACTACCTCTCTTTATCTTCCCTACCTCTCCCTCCCAAATTCTCCTCCTCCTTCTCCTATTTTTTTCTCTTTCCTACCTCACCTTCCAACATTCTCCTTCTCCTCCTTTTTTTACCTTTCCTCTCTTCCTTACCTCACCCTCCCAAATTCTAATCCACCCTTTTTTTCTCTTCCCTACTTCTCCCTCCCAAATTCTTCTCTTCCTTCTCCCTTTTTTTTTTCTCTTTCCTATACCTCACCTTCCCACATTCTCCTTCTCCTTCTCCTTTTTTTACCTTTCCTCTCTTCCTTACCTCACCCTCCCTTTTTGTTCTCTTCCCTCCCTACCTCTCCCTCCCCCCTTCTGGTGCTGCTGGTGCCGTTCCCTCACCCTCCTCCAACACTCTCCTCCTTCCGCGTCCACTGGAGAGTGAAGTCAACGGCCTGAGTGCCGCTCCCCTAGTGGTGTTATGGGGAGTCCTCTGTCTCTGTCTGTATGTGTGTGTGTGTCTCTGTATCTGTCTGTGTCTCTGTCTGTGTATTTATCTATCTGTCTGTCTGTGTGTACCTGTCTCTGGATCTGTCTGTGTCTCTGTCTGTGTATCTATCTATCTATCTGTCTGTCTGTGTATCTATCTATCTATCTGTATTTCTATCTCTCTCTCTCTCTCCATCTAATACTCTTTTATCGTTTCCTTCTATCGCTTTACTTGCACATCATGTCAAGAGAATTATAACCCAATATAGGCCTATATATATAACTTCAGGGAAATTTGGGTATGTTGAACCTGGAAGGAAGATTAGGTGGGCTAGGTAGCAAAGGGAAGATACCACCAAACATGTTGAAAATGGTACCCTGGTTAAAGATGTATGTATATATGTATGTATGGTTATTAGTTGTTGGTTGGAGGCAAGCCCTTTCCTTAACCGTCTGCTTCATATCCTTCCAAGGCATCCTAGGCTATCTCCACGCATACCACTTACCTTTCTTCCTATTTATATTCCTCCTCCGCTTACCTATCTTCTCTTTCTTTAATTAGTATGAAACCAAAAATATTCTCTTTTAACTACACCTCTTCATACTCAAATTCTTTACCCTCTTCCTTTTTCTCCTCTGCTGTTCTTTCCCTCATATGAATATACTAAGTATGTCTGTTCATAATCAAACACCCTGAAAGTGACCAAACAATTTACTGCCCCATGATTTCATCCCATGTAAATCCATATACTCTAATTTCCATAATCTTAATAGGTATGTTGTAATCTGTAAGTCCTTTGTAATCCTACTTCTGTTCCTGTTCCTCCTCCTCCTCCTCCTCCTCCTCCTCCTCCTCCTAATCCTCCTCCTCCTCCTCCTCCTCCTCCTCCTCCTCCTACTCCTCCTCCTACTCCTATTACCCACACAATCTTCTTCTTCAATGCAGTTCTTTCTCTTGCAAATGTTCCAGTGTTGTTCTTGTAGTTAGCAAAGGATAATCAAACAGTCCTGCCACTACCAATTGCTTTGTCACTGATTGAAGAGTCTTGTGTTTTCCTTTGTATTCCTTAATTAATGAACCTTTCCATGATACCCACTCCTGACTTTCCTTCCTCGCACACCTGCACGTAAAGTTACAACACGCATAAGTACTCACAAGCACGCACGCACGCACACGGTTCAAAGCACACGCAAGCAGTTTCCTTGTTATCCCTTCATCACACACACACACACACACACACACACACACACACACACACACACACACACACACACAGTATTGCTTCTTCGTTCTCCCTTCTCCTGCTTCCTATCCTTCAATTTATTCACCATTTTTAAACAAGGATAAAATAAATGAAGTCTTCTTTCTCTTCTTCCTACCTATCAATTTCATCCATACTCTCACTCTCTCTCTCTCTCTCTTCTTTCATTCTTTCCTCTTATTCCTCTCAGTATTTCTTAAGTTTTTTTGTTTTTCAGTTTCATTTTCTCCCATTTATTATCTTGTTCTTTCTCGCCCACTATTTTTCTTTGCTCCACTTGTATCTCGACTGATCCTCTTCATTTTTTCTCAGCATTTTTTCCCTCTTTTCTTAACGTTTAAATTCCTATGATAATCCTCCTCCTCCTCCTCCTCCCTGCCTCACTCCCGCCTTCTCTTTCCTTCATTATCATTTCCTATCAGTCATTTATTTCTCCCTTCTTTCCTTTTAGTCACTCTTTCTCCCTTTCCTCTTCCTCTTCCTCTTTTTGTCACCTTCTCCTCTTCCTCCTCATCGTCTTTTCACTATCTTCTCTTCCTTCTTCTCCTCTTCCCTCTCCTCATTCTTCCTCCTCATCTGTTCACCATCATCTCCTTTTTCTTCTCATCCTCTTCCCTCTCCTAATTCATCCTCATCTTTTCACCATATCCTCCTTCTTCCCCTCTTCCCTCTCATCATCTCACCATCCTCTCTTCTTCTTCTCCTTTTCTCTCTCCTTGTTATTCTTCCTCCTCATCTTTTCACCATCATCTCCTTCTCCTCTTCCCTCTCTAGGCTCTTCTTCCTCCTCCTCCTCCTCCTCCTCCTCCTCCTCCTCCTCCTCGAGTCAAACCACGGACGACTCCCCCCAGAGGCCATGTGAATCACCCCTCCTCACCTCGAGTCCCTCCCTCACTCCCTTCATCCTTCCTTCCCTCCCTATTCACCCTCCCACTTCCCCTAGGCTACCAGGTCTAGTTTGTTCTCCCTTCCTTACTTGTTCTCTCTCTCTCTCTCTCTCACCCTCCCTCTCTTCTCCTCACTATCCTTGTTTATTATTCTACACTTCCCCCATTCTCATAAAATATTTCTGTTGAACATTCTTTCCCTTTTTTTTTTGTCGTATTTTGCATTATTTTCATCTTGTATCTATCTTCATTTGCTCTCTACCCTGTACACTAAAAACTGTGTTTGTTAGTGAAAGAGGTTTGTTTTTGAGTCACTGGATAATGAAGGAGTGTGTTATGGGTGTTGGAGAAAGATGGAGTGTGTCTGTAAGAAATTCACTCCAGCTTAAACTCGCTAGGCTACAGTTGATAAAAAATTGCTATCAATAATACTGGCTGAATTTGGAATATAAACAGTAGTGGTGCTGCATTGATAGATACTAAAAGAGCTTTGTTTTGGTGTCACTGGATAGGGAAGGAGTATGTTGGGAGCGTTGGAGAAGGATGGGGTTGTGTGTTTGGTGGTGGTGGAGAATGAAGGGGCTCTACACTGTGTTGGGACAAGTGAAAGACGGTGTGCTCTGGGGTGATGTTGACGTAAAAAGGTGTTGATGGGTGAAAGTGTAAGGGCCATGTTGTATTGCGTGTCGGTCAGTGTTTACAGACAAGACAAACAACACTACACATATGATCCCTCCGTCTGTTTACATGTAGCATATCAATCTACCTTTCCACCTTTACACACCACGCGCCGACCCTCCTCAGTCTTCTACGGTCGTCTATGTGTGTGTGTGTGTGTGTGTGTGTGTGTGTGTGTGTGTGTGTGTGTGTGTATTTGCCCCACGCACGTGTGTGTACAAAATTATATATGAACAGGGTCTCGTATCTCGTAACTCTCTCCTCGCTCCCCGTCTTTCTTTCTACTTACTTTTGCGTGTGTGTGTGTAATGTATTCTGGTTTTCAGTAACAGTCCCACGCTCTATAGAGAAGGTCCTCCATGACATATACAATAATTATACTAGACTATTACTGGAGACAAGACTTAATAACATGGCAGTGCAGAACGAATGACGAGATTGGCTGTTATAATAATCGCCGTAATTTTGTACAGCTTTAATAAAGAGGTGACAGCAAGACGGAAATTCCAGGATATAAACGTCACTACTGATTTTAATTTGTAACACCAATATACAGTCGTGGTCCAAAACACGAACCCTGAGTTTCTTGAAGTATCGAATACGCATGTGTGTGTGTGTGTGTGTGTGTGTGTGTGTGTGTGTGTGTGTGTGTGTGTGTGTGTGTGTGTGTGTGTGTGTGAGAGAGAGAGAAAGAATGAGAGAGAGACAGAAGCAGGAGAGGTGTAATAACTAAGTAAGGGACTGGGAAGGAAGGGAGGGAAGGGAAGGAAGGGGAGGGAGGGGCGGGAAGGTTGAAAGTCCCCGTCCTAGGTACCGTATTGATGACTCCTAAAAGCTCACTTCCTTATGGAGCGTTGAAATCCCCGCCAGGCACCCAGCTCTCTCATCATCCTCTCCCACTCCACTCCTCTCTCTCTCTCTCTCTCTCTCTCTCTCTCTCTCTCTCTCTCTCTCTCTTACTTCTTGTTACTTTTTATTCTTTCTTTCATTATCTATCTATCTCTCTACCTGCCTATCTTTCAATCTATTTATCTATATATCTATTTATCTATCTACTTTTCTCATTTTATTCTTTTTTAATACCTCATCACCTTTTTTTATTCTCGTTTTCTCAATCCCACTCTCCAAAATCTCTCTCCTAAATCTCTTTCTCTCTCTCTCTCCTAATTCTCTCTCTCTCCTAATTCTCTATCTCTCCTAATTCTCTCTCTCTCCTAATTCTCTCTCTCTCTCTCTCTCTCTCTCTCTCATCACGTATTGCATTACAATTAAAAGACTGCAGGGGGATGATAAAGAGATATTAAGAAAAAGATGGACACAATAAACGGTGAAATGGAAGACGATTGGTGGATGAGAAGGAGAATAGGAAGGAGACAGAGGATAGAAGGAAGGGGATAGAGGACGCTGGGAGAGAAGTGTGTGGGCGATAGGTGAATGGGAGAAGAGGCTGGAGATGAAAGAAGCACGAGAGATAATAGAGAAAGAGAGAGATAGATGAAGAAGAAGAAAGTTATAGGGAAGAGAAGATAAAATATATTAATACGAAAGAAAGAAAGGGAAGGAACGATTAAAACGATGGAAACGAGATAAGAAAACAATGAAAGTGGAAGGTAAAAAAATCGTAGAGTGAAGGAGGAGGAGGAGATAAGCAAGTAATAATGGGGAAGGAGAAGTGATAAAACGGTTAGCGAGAGGATAGATAGTGCTTGTAAGGAAAAACTAATTACGAGAAGAAGGAAGAATAGAGAGGCTGGGAGGGAGGGAGGGAGGAATAGATAAAGAGAGTGAGGGAAATAAAAGAGCTAATTGAGAGAGAGAGAAAGAGGGGGAGAGACAAACAGAGACAGAGAGAGAGGCAGAGAGAGACAGACAGATACAGAGAGAGAGAGAACAAACGGGTACGAGGAGGAATGAAGGGAAGGGAAGGGTTGAAAGGGGTGAATGAGACGCAGCTAGTATAGAGAAGGAGGAGGAGGAAGATATAGAGGGTGGAGGGCCAGCATGGTTTGTAAGGCCGGGAAGAAGGAGAGGGAGAGAGAGAGAGAGAGAGAGAGAGACTAAGGAAGGGGTCAGATGCGTCCGGAAGGCAGGGCGGGAACAGGAAGAAAAGGACGACGAGGGAAGTATACATATGGAAAGGATGTTGTGGGTGGGTTTTAAGTACTGTATAGGAATGAAAGGTAAAAGGGTGTGTTGTTGTTGTTGTTGTTGTAAGGGTTAAAGGACTATTAAGGATGGAAGTTAAATATAGGGAAGTACGGGACAGTAAGATTCATAAAAGAGAGAGAGAGAAAGAAAGAGAGAGAGAGAGAGAAAGAGATAGAGAGATAAATATATAGAATGACTGAAAAAGGAAAGGAAAGGAGAGGAAGGTTTCAGAGGAGGACACCAGTAGAGGAATGAAGGGTACATGAACTGTAAAATAAAAGTGGGTAAGGAAGTGGAGGCGTAGCACAGCAGTCAGTCAGTTAGTTAGTTAGCGTGCCCGTGGCCTGACTTGAAATTCATTGTCTTAGGTTTCCATCCCAAACAGGTAGGAGGGAAGGGCTGGTGGTGAATGTATTTCCTCTTACATGGCTCACACCATTTTTCTTGATTTACGCCGAACCTCATAGAACACATGCAGTCATTGCTACCAGTTCAGTTTCAGATTGTAATGCATCACTATTCATCCTTCTCTTAATACTTTAATATACAATAATACACACAGTATCTTTCTCAAAATCAATGTTGTGGCTTGTGGCTGAGTGTACTGTAGGTTCCGCCATCTATTACCCCACTGTGACCCAAGCCTCCAGCATCATGAACCAAGAGCGACGAAAAGTTAGTAAGAAAAATTAATCGAATGAATGAAAAGAAATGGATGTCTGAACTGCTGGGATTGGAGAGTAATTGTGAAGATGAAAGGAAGACACGTTGTGGAACAGAATAGTGTCATGTTTTCAAGCATTAGTTTCTGTGGAATGTCTGGAAGGCTCAAAAAGTAGACTCACTGGTGATAGAATAACGGACATTTAAAGTGCATTCAATGTCATATTATTTATTCCCATAACAACTGGTGACTCCTTCTGTATTTTTCTCTCACCAGCCCCGTACAACTTTTTGTCAGTAGAAAAAACTCCTGACGTGCAGTCACGACCAATAGTTTCTTTACCTCTAGCGGGAACGAGGTCGAAGGTGCGGCTGGGGAAAGGCTCGGAGAAAGAATACTGGTTTGTTGTTAGTAGTGGTAGTAGTAGTAGTAGTATACGTAGTAGAAGTAGTAGTAGTAGTAGTAGTAGTAGTAGTAGTTGTTGTTGTTGTATACGTAGTAGTAGTATTAGTAGTAATAGTAGTTGTAGTAGTATGATGCTGAGAAGTGTTGAGGTTCATGGAATGTGAATGTCTATTACGCTATGAAGCATGAACCAGATGTACTGGAGCGGTCAATGTTCATTCGTCGGTCCATAATTAACCAACCATCTACTCGACCTTGCTCAAGGTAGAGGGGCAAAATAGACTGTCCTTCCAAGACCATCAGAGACGGCTTAATTAATATATCTTAGGAAAACCAATATCATCAGAAGGTTAACAAATTGTGGGCAACATATTCTTGACACACTGAAGAACTGGTGGATGAAAACAGAGGGTATACTGGGAGGAAGTGAAGCGTAAGAGAAGGTGTAGGAACAGTGTATAACAGGAATGATGTCCAAGGAAGTCAATATTTGTGAAGATGTGGATGGAATGTGAAAAAAGGATGGATATTATAGGGTGTTTAGTGAGACTACTTGTGATAATCTAAGGATGGAGGAGAGTGTAGGATGGTATGAAAAAATAATATGGGACGAACAAAAAGTAAAAAAAAAAATGTAAAGAATGGAAGGTGATGAGTTTTTGGGGTGATAGCATGAATAGTTTGGAGTGTATGAGAGATAGAAAGTATGAGAGATAGCATGTGTCTATTGGAAAGAATGTATGAGAAAGAATGTATGAGAAAGAATGTATGAGAAAGAATGTATGAGAAAGAATGTATGAGAAAGAATGTATGAGAAAGAATGTATGAGAAAGAGTGTATTATAGGAAAGAGTATGAGTGAAGGAATGAATGCATGGATGGAGACATGTATGGAAATGAAAGTGTGGGAAAATGGGTATGGGAGGTAGAGTGTATGAGAATAAAATGTATGAGAAAGAATCTATCAATAGAATAGCTGCATGGAAAGTAAAATTCAGAGTGTATGTATGGGATGGAATGTATGGAAAAGAATGTATGGTAGAAATGAATGTATGGTAGGAAGGAATGTATGGGAGGATGGAATGTATGGGAGGAATAAGTGTCTGGGAGGAAGAAATGAATGGGATGGGAAATAATGTATGGAAGAAGGTAGGAGAGGAGAGGGGAGGAAGGAATGTATGGAAGGAAGGAATGAAAGTATGAAATTAAGTAATGTATGGTATGGGAGGAAGGAATGTATGGAAGAAGGTAGGAGAGGAGAGGAGAGGGGAGGAAGGAAGGAGTATATGGGAGGAAGGAATGTATGGAAGAAGGTAGGAGAGGAGAGGAGAGGGGAGGAAGGAATGAGTATACGGGAGGAAGGAATGTATGGAGGGAGAGGAGAGGAGAGGAGAGGGGAGGCCAGGAGGAAGGACGTTGACACCAGATGAAGGGAAGAACACCTCGCTACTGCGGACTGGAGGGAACCTTTGTCTTGTATCTCGCCTCAAGCCCTCACGCCGACTCTCTCACTCACTCACTCACTCATTCTCTCACTCATTCTATCTCTCTCTCTTTCTCACTTACCCATTCTCTCTCTCTCTCTCTCTCTCTCTCTCTCTCTCTCTCTCTCTCTCTCTCTCTCTCTCTCTCTCTCTCTCTCTCTCTCTCTCTCTCTCTCTCTCTCTCTCTCTCTCTCTCTCTCTCTCTCTCTCTCTCTCTCTCTCTCTCTCTCTCTCTCTCTCTCTCTCTCTCTCTCTCTCTCTCTCTCTCTCTCTCTCTCTCTCTCTCTCTCTCTCTCTCTCTCTCTCTCTCTCTCTCTCACTGACACTCACTCTCACTCACTCATTCACGTTCTTCCTGCGTTTGTTTCTTTTTTCATTTTGTTTTCTGTCTCGCACTCACACATACACTCATTCATTCATTCTCTCCCCCCCGTGTGTGTGTGTGTGTGTGTGTGTGTATGTGTGTGTGTGTGTGTGTGTATGTGTGTGTGTGTGTATGTGTATGTATGTGTATGTGTGTGTGTTTGTGTGTGCAGTATATCCCATCCCGTCTCTCTTCTATGGCGTAAAATTCTCTCTCGTTTTCCTCGATGCATATATCATGATGCTCCTTTCACTGTGCAAACGTTTATGGCTGTATCCAGTGTCGTATTTATAGAAAGGAAGGACTGTTATTGTTCGATCTCTCTTCTCTCTCTCTCATTCTTTTTTTCTCATTTTCTCGTCCACTCTTTCTCTCATTCTGTCTTCCTCTCGTCCACTCTTCGACATTTTCTCTGTTCAACTCATTCTCTCTTCTTCTCATCCCCTCCCCTCCCTCTCTCTCTCTCTCTCTCTCTCTCTCTCTCTCTCTCTCTCTCTCTCTCTCTCTCTATCTCTCTCTCTATCTCTCTCTCTCACTCACTCACTCACTTTTTCTCGTCCTGTCACTCGGGAAGGTCAGCAGTCTCCTTCCTTTTGTGTCCCCACGTCACGTTTTACTCCCCTCCCTCCTTAACTTAACTCTCCTTCATTCCCAACCTCACCACCACCCAACCCACGCTTCCTCTTCTCAATCACCGTACTGTACATATAACTTCACTCTCCCTCCCTCTCACTCTCTCTCACTCTCTCTCCCTCTCTCTCCCTCCCTCTCTCTCTCTCCCTTCCTCCCTCGCCTTCCTTCACGTCCTTCGTCTTCCCCTTCTTCACGTTTCTTCCCACCTCGTACGTACTTTCTTTCTTTTATCGTGTGTTTTCTTTACGCCAGTCTTCCCCGTCACCACCGTGGCAAAGTTCGACTCAATTTTTTTTTTTTTTTTTTTTTTTTTTTTTTTTTGCCCGTGTGACACTCAACTCTGTATGTGTGGGTCTTCATTTTTACAAGTTCTCACTCCCTATATATACCTTTGCTCCCCACTCCATCCCCCCCTTCTGTCTCTCCATCTTCTTTTCTCTCTCACACCTTCTCTCTCTCTGTCTCTCCCACCCGCTATTCGTCCCTTCTAACCGCCGACACGACACACCTTTCCCTCCCATCATCCATCATCATTCATTCACAACCTTCATATTCCTCCCAGTCCCCCACCCATCCCAGGTCCCTCATATACCCCCTCCCATCCCAGGTCCCTCATATACCCTCTCCCATCCCAATTCCCTCATATACCCCCTCCCATCACACTTCCCTCACACTACACTCGCTATTCCCTCACACTACACTCGCTATTACTCCCTTCAGCTTCTTTCCATCCTTCTTTACCTCAAACAGTTTTTCTCCTCCACATTTTTCCCACTTATTTTGTTCACATTAAGCCACTGTTTTCCATTCCTCTATCCTTTATCTATCCCATCTCTCGACACTCATACCTTCCATCCATCTTCCTTTCTTCCATCCATCCCCTTTATTACCCATCCCATTCCCACCGCACTATCAGTTCTTTATACCTTTCTCAGCACCCCTACTTCCATCCTCTTCCCCCCCTCCCCGTTCCAACTCTATCCAAACCTCCCCCCCTCCCCTCTTCACTTCCCCTCAACCCCACGCCTCTTTATACCTCCCACGTAGCTTCATTAAACAACATTGTATAGAAGGTGACGGAGCTGGGGAAGTGGGGTAAGATTTCCCTCAGGGGGTGGTGTGTGTGTGTACCTATCTTGCCTTCCCTTACCTTTCCTTCCCTTACCTTCCCCTTTACCCCAACCTCATAGCACTCAGTCAGCGTGTGGGAGGTGGGGGATGGGGTTGGGGGGATTGTGGGAGCGTGTGTGGAAGGAGGAGTGTGGTGGTTACGTGTGGGAGTGAGTATAATTATGATGGTGGTGGGGAGGGAGACTAGAGAGAGACAGAGTACGTGGGGTGGGAGACTAGAGAGAGACAGAGTACAGGGAGAGGTATGCAAGTAAGTATGCGAGTGTGTGAGGTATGTTGTGGGTCTTGTGTGTGTGTGTGTGTGTGTGTGTATGTGTGAGAGAGGGTGGATGTGGATATATTTAGTTAATGGTAATATTAGTAATAGAGAGGCGACATTATTATCAATTAATGCTAAATTGCTGTACCTTATTCAGTTTCAGTTGTAAACATATACTGTATTCCAAACCTGCCATTTGGTATGAAAATAAACGGCTTCCTGATAAAAAAAACGAGGGAGGGAAGCTTCAAGTTTTGCCGTGAAACACACACACACAAAAAAAAAATACAAAACAAACCAGGACCTTAGAGCGTTGCGGTCAGATATACGAGTATGTTTACCCAGCTGCATCTGACTCGCCTTGTGTTAGGTTTTGAACTGAGTGTATCTGCAGGTTTTTTGTTTTTAAATTAGTACATATTATTTTTTTTTAATTTAACATAACGTACAGTACATTCCTTCTGCCTTCAACTACAGGAACAATAATACTGTATGTCACTTCACTATGACTATGAACTCTTGCTATAAAAGGAGGTGAAGTGATATGTTTGTCCACAACTGTTACTTTCCTACACTTGTTGCTCCCAATCCGCCTGCACACCTGTTGCCTTCACACCTGTTGCTCACACTCACAGTCCCCCCACCACCACACCTATATATTGCTGCTGCAGAAAATTAATGGTTTTACTTTACCGTCTTCCTCACTCAACATGATGACCGGCAACAAATCTTCACGAATTAAAAAATAAATATCTTATTGAAATTTGTTTGCACATATTACCTTATAAATCGAGTAAAAATATACATCTACCAGTGAGAATGATTGTACTTCCTTATACTTTCATTCATTTCTCTCTTACTCCTCACACAAACACCTCATTCATTCTCCTCTCTCATACCTCCACTCATTTCTATTTTCTCCTCAACCCATCATATAATTATTATTTTCCACCCACTATACCTCCCCTCTCCTCTTTCCTACCCATGCAGGTAGTATAGCTATATAGCTCCATGTTCCTACCATCAACAAAGCGCCATTATTTTTTCTCCTTCCTCTATCCCTTCTCCTCCCAACCTCCAACCCCCACCCCAAGGCGGAAACAGTGGTAGAGACACGTACTGGTTGGTGGTGGTGGTGGTGCGGGGGGGTCGGGGTGATGGTGGTGGTGGTGGTGGTACTGGTGATGGTGATGGTGATGGTGATGGTGATGGTGGTGGTAGTGGTAGTGATGGTGGAGTGACGCTAAAAACTGGGTGTGATTTAGGGGAGAACCTCTTTGTTGTAAATTATAGGGCTGCTGAATCCTCCAAACTCTCCCTGGACACAAACAAACTAATTACCTCAGTGTTATTAATAGGGGATAATCTTTTTCCTGGAACAGTTTGGAGGAATCAGAAGCACTACAATTTATATATAAAAAAATACAAATAATAGAGGCTCTGTCACTAAGGGGATAGTATACGTTTGGTACATACGAGTGCTTTGATACCTCCAGAGTGTGTCAGGAAACAGGACCATAATTATTAACAAGAATAAGGGTAGACTGTTGCTTGGAATAATGTGGAGGAATCAGTTGCTCCAGATTTACCAACACTATACTATCCCATTAATAAGAGGGTTAAAAGGAAAATGGAGAAAAAAAAAGAGAAACACATAAATGAGAAAAGTTAAAAAGAAATTGGTGAAAAAAAAATATATATAATGAGTTAGAAAGGGAGACAACAAGTGGGTTTGGGTGTGCATGACAGTGGCCACGGGTTTATCATTTATCACGTGGGTTGGCGACAAGCACGTGACAATATTAATAGTAGACTTTCTCGTTGGTTGGTTGGTTGGTATGTCAGATGTGAGACTCTCTGTTCGGGAAGAAGATGAGGTAGAAAGAAAGTTAAGAGGAAAGGACTGTGTGTGTGTGTGTTGTGCGTGTGTGTGTGTGAGTGTGAGTGTGAGTGTGTGTGTGTGTGTGTGTGTGTGTGTGTGTGTGTGTGTGTGTGTGTGTGTGTGTGTGTGTGTGTGTGTGTGTGTGTGAGTCTGTGTACGTGAGTGTGTGTGTGTAAGGGAGACAACAAAGATGGAGTGTTAAAGTAAATTAGACCCTCAGAAAAATGAGACCAACCACTAACATCTTCAGACAGTGCCAAGAAAAACAGACTCCCGTGATGCAGTTCCTCTCTCTCTCACTGGACACCGCTATCTTCACTTTATCACTCCTCAGAGCAATTACACCTCGGCTCCCAGTTCATCATTGGCTGTTATATCATCTGTCAATCTTTTCGTTTGCTCTCCACCAGAACTATATAGAACAGCTACAACAAGAACAACAACAGTTAGGCATGAACAGGAATTTCTCTCATACAGCTTTTTTTTTTTTTTTCCTCTTTCTGAAGTTCTTATCAAAGGAAAGTTGATGAAGTTATTATTATTGTTATTATTATTATTATTATTATTTTAATTATTATTATTATTATTATTATTATTTTCGGTGTTTTGTTGGAGTACATTGGTTATATTTCTTAGTTCCTGATCTCATCTTATTTTGACGTCCATTTATTATTGCGATGGTGAACATCAAGCTGTATTTAGGGGAAAGTTTTGTTGTGATTTATACATACACACACACACACACACACACACACACACACACACACACACACACACACACACACACACACAGAAGAGACCGGTGGATCCATAATTCACTAGCCTAATTAGGCCTAATTATTAACGCTGACGTAACATTATCTCAGCTTATTACTCGAGTTCACCTTACAGCTACCAGTTATTTACCCCTCCCCATCCCTCACCTCACCTGCCACCCCCCCTCCCCATCCCTCACCTCAGTTACCCCTCCTCTTCCTTACCTGCCACCCGTCCCTCACCTCAGTTACCCCTCCGCCTTCCCTCCTCACCTCAGATACCCCTCCGCCTTCCCTCTTCCCTCACCTTCCACCCATCCCTCACTTCAGGTACTCCTCCCCTCTCCTCACCTGCCACCCGTTCCTCACCTCAGTTACTCCTTCCCCCTTCCCTCACCTCAGATACCCCTCCTCCCTCAACTACCACCCTTACTTCACCTTAGTTACCCCTCACAACCCACTTCCATCCTTTCCCTCGGTTCAACAACATTGTATACACAGTGAACCATTCCCCACTTCCACTCCTATGATAATTATCCTATATAGTTCACTCACATTATAACCTCCCTGACTTTCCCCACTCCATGCCTCTTTATCTACAACCAGACTGGGCTACCTAAAATCTCTACCCACACCCTTGTTCCCATTACACCTACACTCACCCACCTACGCCCTTAATCCCACTCACATACACACCAACCAATTGTACACATCTTGATCCCACAGTATAGTAATTTAGCTTGGCCACATCTACAAACATCATCATTATTGTTATTCTTTTTTATTCTCTAACATACAGTCGGCCTTAGGAACTCTCATACAGAGCACTGGTTAAAAGAGGTTTTTATTCTGCACATACTGTAATGATTGATATGCTGACTGATTCAAGTATTAGCCAAATGACATTAATATAAGCGTTTTATGTTAAATAATTTATGTGCTATATTTTCTAGTTGTTACGAACCCTTGATACGAATTCCTGAGGGTGACTGTACATACTCTAACATTAATTAACACCCATCCACATTCACACCTACAATAATAATAATATACTCTAGTCCTACGGTATATATACACGTAATCATATACACCACCAACAACAACAACAACCACAACCACCAGTTCTAACCTCTCAATACCAACTCCATCTAAACACAACGTAACACAACGTAAACCTGATTTGAACCCTTTCTTCCACCCCGTCCTCTGCCCGATAAGTCAGCTTCCCCCAGCAGCCTCACACACCACATACACACATACATACAAGGGTCTAGGGGTAGTACAAATTTAAGGGATGCTGGATTTACAAGGGGGCCATAATCCGACTTGTATGCAAATTACCCCCTGCTGTAAATGTCACTCTTTTCGGTGTATCATTAGGGTGTAAATAAACAAGGTTGGAATTATGTGTGAAGATGCTGAGATTAAAGAGAGAAGAGAGGGAGAGAGAGCTGGATAGAGAGAGCTGGAGAGAGAGAGAGCTAGAGAGAGAGAGAGAGCTAGAGAGAGAGAGACAGAGAGAGAGAGACAGAGAGAGACAGACAGAGACAGAGACACAGACAGAGAGAGAAACAGAGAAAATCGAGTAATGAAAAGGAAGGAAAAGTAGAATGATAAGGAGAGAATAGAAACTGAAGAAGATTACATACATACATATGTGATGGAAGGGAGAAAAGAGAAAACCCGGAAGAGGAAAGGCGGAGGGTGGGAGGGTGGAACAGGAAGTGGCAGGAGCAAAATAGAGGGAGGGAAAGGAAGGGAAAGAGGCAACTAGACTCGGGGGAAGGAAGGGGGAGGGGGGGTTGAGGGATGTTAGGGTTGTGGAAGGAGGTGGAGGAAAGGGGGAGTGGGGGTGAAAGGAGGTGGAGGAAAGAGGGAGTGGGGGTGGAAGAAAGGGGAAAGGGTGCACAGGGAATGTGGGAAGGGAAGCAAATGGGGAATTAAAGAAAGGATTGAAGGAAAGAGAGAGAGGGAGGAAGGGAAGGAGAGAGGAAGGGAGGGAAGGAGAAAGGGTTGGAGGAAGTAGGAAGGAGAGAGGGAGGGAGGGAAGGAGAAAGGGTTGGAGGAAGTAGGAAGGAGGAAATGGAGCACAGCAGGGGTGAGGGAAAAGTGGTAAGGATGGGAAAGCACAGAGGAAGCAGGCAGGTGGGGTAGGAAACGAAAAGAGAGAGAAGAGGAAAGAAAGAGTTGAAGAGAGTTGAGGAACGTATGAATGATGAGAGGGAATGGGGTCATCTGTGGTGGGCTAATTGAATCGAGAAGTTAAGACAAGACGTGTAAAGGGAAAAGACAAGTTAAAGAAAAAAATGAGTGAGTAAAGACGACAGAAAGTAGAGGATTGAAGAAGACTGAAAACAAAAATGAGAATGAAGAAAAAGAACGTGTGATGATAGGGAAAAAAATAACTATGTAATGAGGAAAAGTGAAAAGGAGAATAATTGACGGAAGCAGAGCAGGATTTATTAAAGGAAATAAAACAAAATAGGAGGAATATGAAAATGAACCAAATAGAACAAGAGGAATAATAGTGAGAGACAGGATGTTTTGGAAGGAAATGGTAGCCAGCAGGTGCAATAAAGAGAAAGGGAGCAAGCCGCCGAGGTCTTCAATTGCTTGTTCTCTTTCTCGTGTCCCAAGGTTCAAGTCTTGGTTTAGAAATATTTATTATTTACATCGGTAGTATATACAGGAGGTTATTTATTGTCCGTCTAACTGTGTTATTTACCAACGACATAAACGAAGAATAAAAGTGAAGAACACAATACATTAGGAGTTACATCTTACAGGCAGGTGATCTACGCGGTGGCAAATGCCTTTTCCTTCATGCAGGCCAAATAAGTGCTACACACACTGGTCATGTAAATAAATCCTTGAGCCAACCACATTGTGTTAGGAAGGACCAGTATACGCTTACCAATATAGAGACCAAGATGTAATGTACTGATCGGCAGAAACATAAATTTCTCCACGCAGTCCAGTTAGAATGTATGAAATAAGACAGAGGACACAGTAGCCTTGTTACATTATTACATAGCCTATTACAATGATATAGAAGGGAGGTATGTCTTACAACAGTTATCTGCCTTTTATAATTTCTTCATACTTACTGTGAAAGATCTGTTGCCTTACGACACTCATATAAGAATGACTGTAAGTTAACGGAATACAGAGAGGAAAAAAGTTTCTCCCCTACACCTGGTCCCATCCCAGCACCCTTACCAGCTTCCTCCTCCATGCTGCCACCACCACCAATCACATTCTGTCCTCAACCACACACACAAACACTACACCAACAATTACACGTCAGACCCTCCCTCCCTCCCCTCCCTCCCCTATTGTTAAGCACACGGAGAAATCTGCCCACAAAGAGTCGTTGAGGAAGCGTCAACCACCGACCCCCTCACCCATCAGCCCCTCTTCAACAACCCCCTTGCCCAACTGTCGGTCCCCAGTCACTCCCATCAGTCCCCACCCACCCACCCACCCACCAGCTTCTTCCTTTACCAGTCCCCACCCACTCACCCACCCACCCACCCACCAGCTTCTTCCTTTACCAGTCCCCACTTAAGAGGGTATATTATACCATTATATTTGTCCATCTGGTTCTGTTTCCTGGCATACTTTGGTGGAATCAAGGCACTCCAATGTACCAAAAGTATACTATCCCCTTAAAGTCAGACCCCTCCCTCATTAACTAGTTCATTCTGTCTATACACTTCACCTATAAACTTCTCATCCCCCACTGCTTCCCACTTTCACCCACCATTCACCAACCCCTCACCCATTAGTCTCATCTATACACTCAACCCCACCCCAAACAAGACCATTTATTTAGTCACAATTAGCTCGGGAACAGACGGTGCCATAATTCTGCTTTATGTTGTCACCTCTTTTGATTGTGGGGTGTAAGAATCTGTTGAGTTGTCTTGGTGTAGGGTTGTGTGGGTGTACAGATGTGTGTGTGGGTGTACAGATGTGTGTGTGGGTGTACAGATGTGTGTGTGCGTGTCTATGTATGTGTGCGTGTCTGTGTGTGTGTGTGTGTGTGTGTGTGTGTGTGTAGAGAAGGGGATGTGGTGGGAAGTGAGAGCCTGGGGTGGTCAAAGAACTGGACTCGCATCTTGTCTAAATCCTTTTGTTGGAAGGACTGAGGCAACATTTACCTTCAAATGACCTTTCACAAGTTGGTAAAAGGGTTGGTAAATTTTACCTCAAAGTGCTCTCTTTATATCCTGCTGTGAACCTCTTACAAACACCCCATTTACCACATAAAAGATCCGAGCATCAAAACGACCCATGCTGACTACAAAGACCATACATAATACATTTGTAAGGTACCAGGGGACGAACACATATAAACACACAACATGACAATAGAAACCACTTGTGCCTTTCCTGAGCTAAGAGCTGTTAATTATTTTAATAGGCTTACAGTAACATGACCCCTTTCAATTCAGGCCAAAAACTCATTCCTGTCGTAACAATGCAACAACAATTAAGGGGATAATCCAATTTTGTTACATTGGAGAGCCTTGATTCCTCCAAAGTATGCCACGAATCAGGACCAGATGAACAAAAATGAAGGTGCTCTGTCGCTTGAAATAATTTGGAGGAATCATTTGTTCCATTGATTTACGAACACTGTACTTCCCCCTTAATATAACTATCATTTTAACACCAATTTGAGCTGGAGGGTGGAGGGAGACCTTTCTTGAACCAACTTTAATTAACACTGCTGATCTATATAATCTGACTGAGGTTAGAAAAAGCTGTAATGGATTATGAACCTGAAATTATATAATCTTTAAAGAAGAAGCGAAATCATGGACTGTTAGTTAGTTAGTGGTCTGAGGGTCGATTACAAGGAGGTGTTTTATTCCTCATACGCAGTGAACCCATTATTTTCGTTTTCTTAAAGGAGGTAATATATTTAAGGTACACTAGAATGCCTTGATTCCTCCAAAATAAGCCAGGAAACTCGACCAGATGAAGAAAAAATGCTGTTTGCCTTTGGTTTGGAGGCATTTGTTGCTCCAGATTTAATGACAGTGATTTCTCCCCTAAGGCTAAACGCAGTGAGGTCTTGATTGTAAAATTCATTTGATTCACCCTATGAGTTTGATCACCTTACCAATTAACTGTTGATAATGATATATTCTCTTGTCAATTTCACACACACACACACACACACACACACACACACACACACACACACACAAACACACACACACAAACTAAACTCCTACGTAGTTTTAAATTCCTCTAATAATTTTCTGTGTGATTTGTAAAGGTAAAGACAATGTCCCACGGGTTCCTATATCCTATATTAACCGAAGAAATCCCAAGGGAACATCACTACGGGTACTTGAAATACCTGTTTGTAAGGCACTGGAATCGGTTTCCTTCTGCAGATTATGATTCTGAGAAGAGGAGTTACAATGTCATACCACAACAAAATACCGGTATTTACAGTTGTTGTATTGCAAAACCTCCTTCGTGCTGGCCAGTCATAATTGCAACACTGTATGTACATTCGCGGTCAGAAATTATGTCCTGATCCATTAGCACGAATAATCACAACTACCCGAGCTTGGATAATTCAAATTACTGTGTGTTGTATGAGACGCACCCTTGTTCGAATATTTAAAGCCAGGCTGTTTGAGATTCATATTGCCAGGTGATCAGGACACAGTGTCTGACCGCAAGAGTATCTTGAAAGAAATAACCCATTATTAAGTGAGTTTATTTTTAACTTACTTGTTTTAGTGGATTTTTAGTGTTACTGAGTATAGGATGGTGTATATAAACAAACACACATGTCAGTGAAATGTGTCCGGGGAAAACAGTGTTGACACAGATGGCCCCAACCTTACTGCACAATGCATGAGAAGACAGACAGTAACTTGTCCCACATCTAAGGAATCAACGAGTTTCTGGCCTCAATCTACAGTACAGAAGTAAAACCTGCAGACTCTCTCTCTCTCCACTCTTATCTCCCTCTGGCTAATTATCCGGTTTATAGAGACAGAATGGATCCCCACAGGACAGAAAGGTCTGACCGAGATGTTACCAAACGAACCAGACAGAGGGAGTTAACAAGACGAGATTAATGTTGTCTGATGGAGTAAGAGAGGTGTAGTGAGTGAAGGAATGAAGGGGGAAGGGAATAAAGGCCGGTGGGGAGATGGAGTGAATGATGGAATGAAGGGGTAAGGGAATAAAGGCCGGTGGGGAGATGGAGTGAATGAAGGAATGAAGGGGGAAGGGAAAAAAGGCCGGTGAGGAGATGAAGTGAATGATGAAATGGAGGAGGAAGAAAATAAAACAGGTGGGGAGATGGAGTGAATGAAGGAATGGAGGAGGAAGAAAATAATACAGGTGGAAAGATGGAGTGAATGAAGGAATGGAGGAGGAAGAAAATAATACAGGTGGAAAGATGGAGTGAATGAAAGAATGGAAAAGGAAGGGAATAATACAGGTGGGGAGATAGAATGAATGAAGGAATGGAGGAGGAAGGGAAGGAATGGAGGAGGGAGGTAAGGAATGGAGGAGGGAGGGAAAGAATGCAGAGAGGGAGGTGGAGTGTGATAACAAATAGACGAGTGAAGTGCAAGTATGATAGAGTGAGTGACAAACGAAATGAGTGAAGGAGTTTGAGATGACTGGGTGGCAGATAGATAGATAGATAGATTAGATAGATAGATAGATAGAGATAAATAGATATAGATAGATATAGATAGATAGATAGAAAACGAGAGACAGAATAGGAGTACTAATTCAAAGAAGAAGAAAAAGAGGGAAGTGAAGGAGAGAGAGAGGGTATGAAGAACAGAGAAATGGGACACCTCTTGTTAACAGATGTGGACAGACACTAGCATTAAATCGACACCATTAAATATTCACCCTAGTAAGGCTTCACCCCGGGCCACACACACACACACACACACACACACACACACACACACACACACACACACACACACCTCACCATAACACTGTTGAAAGGATAGGATAGGAGAGGACGGAAGGAGGAAGGGCGTGGTTGGCTCGTGGATACAGATGACAGCATGTGTTGGGGAGGACGTACCGCTATGTATCACGAGGAGGGGAAGCTGTGTGTGTGTGTTAGAGAGAGAGGGAGGGAGAGAGAGAGAGAGAGGGAGAGGGGGAGAGAGAGAGAGAAAAGGGGAGCGAGGTCAATCATGATATATACATCGGGGTTAGTCCGTGCGGGGAATAACAATGAATCATAACAAAGAGAGTGAATTGATAGACAGCGAGATAAACACGGGGTAGAAAAAGAACAAGACTTGGCAAAATAGAAAAAAAAAGAGATAAAGAAGCAAACGAAATAATGAAAATAACGAACGATTCACTCACTAACTATTACGAGCACACACACACACACACACACACACACACACACACGAGCACAGTAGATAGTTGTATTTAGTTTATTGTCACACGAATGATACTTACACACACACACACACACACACACACAGTCAAACGAACGATACACACAAACACACACACGTCATGAGTGGAAGCCGCTGGGACCTGGAAATCAAGTTTATACCACAAGAACGAGACGCAGATTGGAGGGAGGAGGGGAAGGTGGTGTGGGTGGGTCATTGGCCGGTGTAGTGGTGTTGGTGGGGGTGGTGGTGGTGATATTGATAGTGGTGGTGTTGAGGGTGGTGGTGATAGTATTAGTGATGGTGATGGTGGTGGTGATAGTAGTGGTAATAGTGGTTGTAAATTTCATGGTTGTGTTGGTGTTGGTATAGCAGTGATGTGCTGTGAACGTTTGTACAGGAAATTACTATGATGAGTCAGAACGTTTCTCTATTATTGGCTCAGAACGTTTACATGGTGAGCGAGAGCGTGTGTATGATGAATCAGAGAGGTTCAGGTGGGGTGTGTTGCCGGCACGTAGATACATAACAGTTGGGACGTGATGGGGAAGGTAAAAGAAGAATCGGGTGTAATAAAACAAAAATACTACTTCACTTCAGACATGGCCACACTACAGTACGAACATTCATCTCTTAAAATATACTGGTGTTCATATAGCACATGGACTTAGACAGGTGGACACAAATCAAGTCTCTCTCTCTCTCTCTCTCTCATACACACACACACACACACACACACACACACACACACACACACACACACACACACACACACATGCATTCTCTCTCTCTCACACACACACACACACAATTCTCTCTCTCTCACACACACTAACTATAAATATATTAAAGGAAGTCTCCTCGTTCCATCTTTCTTACATCTCTTCCATTTTTTTCCTACTTTCCATTTTCCTCTTGTATACGCGTGTTATCCATCTCTCATTTTGCTCACTCTCTTCTTCCCTTTTTTTCTTGCACGACATTATGTTTGTGTATTCAAGCGTGAACATTAACATCTGCAAACATGAACGGGGACAATTTCAGAAGAATTCTTAAATATTCATGGGGTCTTGGATTTGAGGGAAATAGTTTTCGATCCCCAGTTATCTTTGCCATAGTGTTTATCTTTGTTTCCTCGTTTGGTTTTGGGACGAAATTAGAAATGCAAAGTGTGATGAATGACAGGTGTCTAAAGTCAAGTAATCATCTTTAAACTTCAGTGTGTATAATTTTATGGAGTCTTAATTTTATTCTACGAGTTATTACAAACGTAGAAGTAACTGGAATTGTGTATCTATGTGTGTGTGTTCAACTAATTGTGCATGTACGTGTGCATGCAAGCGAGTATGTTGTATGCATGCATGACTAGTGTGTTCAGTTGTGACTATACGTGCATGAGCTGTACAGTAAGGCATAAGTACACACACACACACACACACACACACACACACACACACACACACACACACACACACACACACACACACACACACACACACACACACACACACACAGACACATCCATGTCCAGTGAGTGGTTGATGCCGTTTTGTGAGGAATAGTTTTAAGCATCGGAGTTTACCAGTTTGAAAGTATGATGTGACCTTTTCCTGATATCCTGAAGTAACGTAAATAAATACTCTGGCTCCACATCTGGCAAAACATCCCAGTCACTGTGATACGGTTGTGTGAATCAAACTGCACGAGCGTGTGTGTTTCAGTTCATCTTCGTGTGAGTATATTGTATGTATGAAGGTGTACGTGAGTGTGGGTGTGTACGTGAGTGTGGGTGTGTACGTGAGTGTGGGTGTGTACGTGAGTGTGGGTGTGTAAGTGAGTGTGGGTGTGTACGTGAGTGTGGGTGTGTACGTACTTGTGAATGTGTACGTGTGGTTTGTGTGTGTGTTTCCAGCTGCAACTCTTATCTGACCTCACTATTGTCTTGACACGTAACCCGTCTTCCCTCTTACTTGTCCTCTCTCCTTTCCCTTTGTGAACCAAACTTGTCCTCCCACCTATTACCTAGCGCTCTCTCTCTCTCTCTCTCTCTTTCTCTCTCTCTCTCTCTCTCTCTCTCTCTCTCTCCTATTGTATATCTCTCTCACACACAAACACTTTTTAATACCCTTCCCCTCTGAGTGTTCTCCCAATACCTCTGTCTATCCCCTCCAGAGACATATTTACTCTCGACCTTGCCTTCTCTCTATCCTCCTCCTCCTCCTCCTCCATCCCTTAGCAACCAGTATGCCTTTCCCAACTTTCTTATTGATAGTTCTACAAAATCCCTCATTAAGGACCAGTAATCCATGTTGTCCTTCTCACCCTGTTACGTCCACTCTACTGAACGATTTGTTTTTTGTTTTATCACTGACCTTCCCACCCAGTCCCTCCAGTCCAGTATGATGATCTCTTTTTCCTGCCCCTTTCACCTCTTCAACAGCCCTTAATCAAGTCCATTTTGAATCCTTTCTGAATCACACACTATCCCTGCCCCTTTCACCTAATAACCCACAATTCTAAAAGTCCCTCTTTAATTTTTTTTGCTGAATATCACATTTTTCTTCCCTGTCCCTTTTCCCTTTCCACAGCCCTTAGTCAAGTCCCTTTTTGAACCTGTGCCGAATCCCATCTTATCCCTCCCTTCCCTTTTCATTTATCCACAGTCGTAAATATAGTTCCTCCCTTCCTCTTTACTGAATACCATCACTCTTTCTTCCCTTCCCTTCCCCGTTCATCTCTCTAACCCTTTACTAAATACAACCACTATTTATTTCCCTCCTTCCCTTCCCCGTTCATCTCTCTAACCCTTTAATAAATACAACCACCCTTTCTTTCCCTCCTTCCCTTCCCTTCCCCGTTCATCTCTCAGCAGCGACGACGGAGATTACCTCATTAGGCGCCCCAGAGCACCCGTGTCCCTTGTCGTCCCCCTCGGCCCGTCACACCCGCCACCCCTCGTTAGACTCACCCAGGCAGCAGCAGCAGCACTAGTAGTATCCCAAAGCCCGGGTGGTGGAGTTTCAAGCTCTACTCTACGCGGTCGTTGACATTTTGAGCCAAACCTGAGGGAGAGAAAGTGAAGGTATTTTATTTTATTTGCCTTAATGATGCGGTATACATAAAATAATAAACAGTAGAGGTGAAAGGTTGTTGTATATAGTGTGAGATTTATAGCGAGATATTTGTCAAAAGAGAGAGAGAAAGAGAAAGATAATTAGGGAGAGAAAAGACACAAAACAGTTGTAGATAATGATAATTAATAGACGATGGTAAGAATGAGGTCTGTTTGTGAATATGAGAGAGAGAGAGAGAGAGAATATCAAATAACGTAGGTGAGGTCAAACCACAAACCAATGACCAATGAGGGCAATGCAGTGGACAAATTCAATGAGACTGATGATATATGAGACACAGTAAAGGAACAATAAAAAACAATATGAAAACTTGAAACTCGACACACTACTTTTTTCCTGTACCCTCCTCCTCCTCCTCCTATTCCTCCTCGTCCTCGTCCTCCTCCTCCTCCTCGTCGTCGTCGTCCTCCTCCTCCTCCTCCTCCTCCTCGTCCTCCTCGTCGTCCTCCTCCTCCTCCTCCTCCTCCTCGTCCTCCTCGTCGTCCTAATCCTCCTCCTCATCGTCATTGTCATTATTATTCTCTTCATCATTATCATAATCATTTACTATTTTGTTTCCTACTGCCTCAAGTGTACAACAAATTAACACTTATCTATCCTAAGTAGTCAATCTCATAAGATAGTTTGAACTCATCCGTAGCCTCCCTTCAATTAATCGTCACATTAACCTTAACTTAACCATTTTTATTTTTATAACGTGTAGTGTACCATTCCATAACGACACCTATAAGCTGACCCAACCTCTATAAATGTGTATTTTTATCATTACTCAACCTATTCCCTTCGTCTCTGTCTGTCTTTAACCTTTAACATTTCAAAATTAATAACCAAACCTGATTTAATACATCCATCTTTCCGTAACCTGTTCCTAGTTAAGCAAATAAAGTTAAAATAAAACTGGCCCAGCTCTCCACACACAACCCAACACAACCCTACCCCTCCTCCTCCTCCTCCTCCTCCTCCCACCTTCCTTCAGCTATACCTCCAGGCGTCCCCATCTATGCAACAAGAAGCAAATACAGGTCTGTTCGTCTGGTCTGTGTGTCTGGTCTATTCGTCTGCTTAGATTATATACATTACTAGATTACGACACTTGAAGAGAAGTTGTAAAGCAATGAATGTGTGATGCATCTATTTTTTTTTTTTTTAATTATTATTATTTTTTTTTTTGATAGAATAAGTGATAATCAGTTACATCAAAATAGTCGTATGCATCTAGTTTTAAGAATAAGGAATATGTTCAGCTACATGTCAATAACCGTATCTCATTACACTACTGCAAACTCAACACTACAGCAAAAATCGTGGCCAGAATTAGTTCTTTCAGGTAACTCAATATTCATTAAAGTTGGCGACTAAGTAACGGTACATTCTCACACCTTGATCCAATGCTCTCGTTCAGATACAACAATATTAATTAATGACCCCATAGAAAGAAGCAGAAAGAAGGAAAGGTACAGGTGCATGTGGAAAGGGAATAAATGAGAGTAGAAGGAAAAGGATGTCGAAAAGTAAGGGGGGAATATAATAGAAGGAACGGGACAAGTGTGGAAAGAGAGGAAATGAGAGTAGAAGGAATATGATGTCGAAAATTGAGTGAGGGAAGAATAGAAGGGACGCACGCAAGTGGGAAGGGAGGGAGGGAAGGAGGGGGAAGGGAGAGAAGTGGAGGGCTGAGAGAGGGAAGGAGGGAGGGAGGGGAGAGGGAAGGGAGAAAATTGGAGGGCTGAGAGAGGGAGGGAGGGAGGGAGGGAAGTGGAGGGCTGAGAGAGGGAGGGAGGGAAAGAAAGAGGTCGGATACTTGGCAAAACGCGAGAAAATCCTGGGTGGTGTTGAAACGTGAGGACCATCAGCGTGATTTTCCTGTTTCCATGTCCGTTATCACAACTTGCATACTCGTGTTTTCCTTCCTCCTCTCTCTCTCTCTCTCTCTCTCTCTCTCTCTCTCTCTCTCTCTCTCTCTCTCTCTCAATGGTTATCTATCTATCTATCTACCAACCTATTTTGTTTCTCCATCTCAATCTTTCTATCACAATCTTGTCTCTTTTTTCTTTCTCTTTCTTTCTCATTGGTTATTTATTTATCTATCTATCTATCTATCTATCTATAAATCAATCACTCAATTTCCTTTTCTACCTCTCTATCTTTCTATCACAATCTTGACTCATAATTCTTAATAGTTTCGTCTCAATCACATCGTTATAACCTCCTTAACTATATATATAGTAATTCAATTCAGCTTCTCTTTTCTTTTATTTTATCACTTAATCCACATCTACTCCTTTTCATCCCAACCACCATCGCATCTCCATCACTGTCTCATCTCATCTTCTTTCCACCCTCACTCACATCCCTATATATCCTTACCTCGCCATCACTTCCCTATATCAACTACCACCACCTCTTCATTCCGACACCCTCCCTCCCTCCTCTTCTCCCTCCTTCTCTCCCAAAGTACCAGTTAACCTCACCACCTCCCTCTTCTCCCCATCATTTTCTCGGCCCTTACCTCAATTATAAACTCGTACTCCACCCTTTATTATCCCTTTTATTATCCTCTCCGTCACTCACTTCATCTTCCCACCTTATCACACCATTTCTCTACTCCTCCTACCTTCCTCTCTCTCTCTCTCTCTCTCTCTCTCTCTCTCTCTCTCTCTCTCTCTCTCTCTCTCTTTCTCTCTCTCTCCTACATGTACCTAATTTTGAACCATTTCATCACTTATATTATCCTTTCCCATAACCCTTTCCTTCACCCACCACAGTATAAAAGATTCATTCTAGCTGAACCTCATTCCACCAACATTCATTACTCTCTCTACCTTCCCTCATCCATCCAATCCACCGACCCAACCGACCGACTGACTGACTGAGGTACCTTTCTACACTAAACTATAGGCTTCCCACTTTACGTATATATATAGTTTCCCTGCGTACTCAATCCTCTCCTCCTTCCCTGCTGTTACTGCTTCTCTTCCCTACCTACCGCCGCTCGCCTGGTGCCGCTGGTAACTGTATCTGGGTGTGCGGGTGTCACTGACTGGTGGGTGACGTGAGGAGCTGAGGGTGACGCCACGCTTTTGTTGCTTACCCTCATTCGCTCACTCGCTCGGTCCACGGCAGGAGGAGGAGGAGGAGGAGTTAGAGAAGGGAGAGAGAAGGTATTAGATAGGGGAGAGAGGAGGAGTTAGAGAGGAGAGAGAGGAGGAGTTAGAGAGGGGAGAGAGGAGGAGTTAGAGAGGGGAGAGAGGAGGAGTTAGAGAAGGGAGAGAGAAGGTATTAGAGAGGGGAGAGAGGAGGAGTTAGAGAGGAGAGAGAGGAGGAGGAGGAGGAGGAGTTAGAGAGGGGAGAAAGAAGGTGTTAGAGAGAATACAAGTAGCAGTGAGATGAGGAAAGCTGAATAGGGACGAAAGAATAGCAAGGAATACAAAGGAAGGAAGTATAGGCAATATTAGACTCATAGTGGCCTTTGACGAGGTTTATCTGTTGAACTATGTTAATCTAAACTAAATGTTGAAGTAAAGGATAGATAAAGGACAAGAAGAAGAGGAGGAAGAGAAAGAGAAAAGATGATGGGGAAGGAAAAAAATGCTGAAAGAGGAATATAAAGAAGGAAAAGGAGGTGAAGAACTGAAGAGGAAAGAGTATTAAGGATATTAATGGTGTTGTTGATGACAACCATGACAATGATTATAATGATGATGATGGTGATGGGAAAAACATGGAAGAGAAGGGAAATGGGAGAGAAAGAGGACACGAGAAGGAAAATGGGAGGGAAAGAGGACACGAGAAGGAAAATGGGAGAGGACACGAGAAGGAAAATGGAAGAGGATATGAGAAGGAAAATGTGAAAGAAGACACGAGAAGGAAAATGGGAAAGAGGACACGAGAAGGAAATTAGAGAGAAAGAGGAGACGAGAAGGAAAAGGATAAGGAAGAGTTCGGCGGTGAGAGGAAAAACTGGAGAAGGAATAAAAGGAGGAGGGAGAAAAAGGAGAAACTGGAGGAACAAAAGGAGGTGGAGATGAAGAAGGAAGAAGGGCGGAGGGAATGAAGGGGACAAATGAGCTGCTGGGGGGGTGAGGAGGAGGATGGAGGGGGGTGAAGGAGAGGGGCTTAAAGTGCAAGATGGTGTGAGGAGGGGGGAAAGTCGAGAAGGAGGAGGTGAAGGAAGAGGAGGACGAGGGAAAGGGGTGATAGGAGATGAAGGAAAAGGAGGGGAGGGAGATAAGAAGGAAGGAGGTGAAGGAAGAGGAGGGGTAGGGGGATAGGAAGGAAGGAAGGAAGGAAGGAAGGAAGGAAGGAAGGAAGGAAGGAAGGAAGGAAGGAAGGAAGTGAAGGAAGAGGAGGGGTAGGAAGACACACAGACAAACACACACACACACAGGGAGATACACACCTGAGCAGAGGGAGGAAAAAAGGTGAAGAAAAGGAACACAGGATAGGAATGGACAGGTGAAAACTAGTTACACACACAACAACAGGTGGTGGGAGGGGAGAGGGAGGGAGGGGGAGGGAGGGGAGAGGAGGGAGGGAGGGAGTGGGGTGGAGGGAGTGGGGAGGAGGGAGAGAGAGGGGGGAGAGAGGGGGGGAGGGAATGGGAGTGGAGAGGGGGAGAGAGAGGGGATAGAGGGAAGGAGTAGGGACGAGAAAGAGAGAGAGGGGGGGCGAGAGAAGGAGTAGGGACGAGAGACAGAGTGAGTATAGGGAAGGAGGGATGATAAGGAGGGATGATGAGGAGGGATGATGGGGAGGGAGTGAGAAGGAGGGTAACGGTGAGGATGTATAGTTGGTTGGGACGAAGGAAGGCAGTGGATAAAACACAACAGAGATGAGAAGTGACTTGAACATGAGGGTGGCAATAGCGAGAGGTTGTAAACATAGAGTGTGCGAATTCATACCTAGAATAATTATAGATAGATAGATAGATAGAGAAATAGAGAAATAGATAGAGAGATAAATAGATAGATAGATATAGAGAGAATGAGAGAGTGGGAAGAACGAAAGCGAGGATGGAAAAAGCGGCAGTGAAAATATAAAAACAAAAGAGATAAAATATACAGAACAGAAGAAAACATGAAGTGGTAGATGAAGATGAAGACGAAGACGACGACAAGGAACACAGGAGAATAAAATGAGTAATAAATGAGAATAATGAGAAGAATAGGAGGAGGTCGAAAAAGAAAAAAAATATTTAAATATACAGTATAAAAGAAACGACGAAATCAGAAAGAGGGATAAAAAAATAACAAGAGATGCTCATGTACAGAAAAGGAGAAGTGAGGAAGAGGAAATAAAAAAAGAAGAATAAGAGGCAGGAATGAGAAGGAGAGGAGGAGAAGAAGAAGAAGAAGAGAATGAGTAGAAAGAGGAGGAAAAAGAAAAGGGTCAATAAACTGGGAAAAGACAACAAAATAACAACACGGAGGGGCAACAAAAGAGGAGGAAGAGAAAGTTTATACGGTCGGATCGAGATAGAGGAGGGAAAGGGATGAAAAAGAAGGTAGGGATGAGATGAGACTTTGCGACCGGGTGAACAGAGAGGACAAATGACCATGAATGATGACATCGACAGGGAGGAGTGACACTACATTATGACCATTTATTTATAGGAGACGACGAGGAGGAGGAGGAGGACTTTTTAAGGACTGGAAAATATTGTGGATTTGTGTTTGGATGGATGGATGGTTGGATGGATGAGTGGATGGATGAGTGGATGGATGAGTGGTTGGATGGATGGATGGATGGATATTTGAGTCAGTGATTTAACAGATAGAGAGACAGACGTGTATGCAATTAAAGAGATATATAGGGAATAAGAACGTCAAAAAAAGTATACAGAGAGAGAGAGAAATAAATAAAAATGAAGAGGGAACAAAATAGAGGAAAGAGAGAATCGGTAATATAAAAAACAATAAAAAAACAACTTGCTTTAGGAAAACAGAACAGAACAACACAATGGTGAATGAAAAAAAGGGCAGGTCAGGGAAGGGGGAAGGAAGGGGGGGAAGGGAGAAGGGGGAAGGAAGGAATGGGGGAAAGGGACGGACGGGGGAAAGGGACGGACGGGGGGAAGGGGGGGAAGGGGGGTAAGGGGGAAGAGGGAAGGGGGCCGACAAGAAGGAGTGAAAGGACAATGAAGGAAAAGAGGCCAAGGAGGAGGAGGAGGAGGAGGAGGAGGAGGAGGAGGTGATAGAGATGGAGATGGAGGAGGGGAAAACCACCACCACCCGTTGTTGACATGAAAGGTGGAGAGAGAATGGGGAAATGATGAACGACGTGCAAGAAAAGAAAGCCGAGAGAAAAAACCCCAAGGTGAGAAACATAAATAGAAAGATGTGGATTTAGAAAACGAGTAGGAAGAGAAAAAAGGAGAAGGAAGAATAAAAGAAAGAGAAGGAGGAGGAGGAATAGAAGAAAAAGGAGAAGGAAAAGAAGAGAGAGAAGGAAAAGGAGGAATAGAAGAAAGAGAAGGAAGGAAGAGGGAAAGAAGAAAGAGAAAGAAGGAAGAAGAGAAAGAATAAGAAAAAAGAAGAAAAAGAATGAGTAAGAAGAGAAAGAAGAGGATGATAAGTATTGGAAACGTTGGGAACACAAAGATGATGATGATGATAATGATTGTGATGATGAGTGAGGAAAGATGAGGCAACCGTAGGAGGACAAGATGAATGACTGGTGAGATGGGTACCTATATATGATAGCCTCGTGTGTGTGTGCGTGTGTGTGTGTGTGTGTGTGTCTGTGTGTGTGTGTGGTGGAGGAATAACGTCAGGTTTCTCATATATTGCTTTGGTCACACACACATAAAAGATAATGGAAAGTAAGACACCTAAAAATAATATAAAAATCTTCACATCATTTATTATCTCCCAGCCCGTTTTTGTCACACACACACACACACACATACACACAGAGATACACACACACATACAGATACATACACATACTCACACACACACACACATACAGATACACACATTCACACATACAGATACATACACACACACACACACACACACACACACACACACACACACACACACACATATATATATATATATATACAGATACACACACACAATCACACAAACAAACACACACACACACACACACACACACACACACACACACATACAGATACACACACACACACACACAGAGGGACACACACGTAAAGATAAACACACACACACACATACAGATACACATATACAGATATACACACACATACAGATATACACACACATACACACACAAACACACACAAACACACACACATCTTTCTTCCTGATACGGTACCTCCCACATCACAGCTCAACACATCAGTCACACCAACACGCATCTTACACACCTCACATGGTCAACTTAACTTGTTCCCTTCTGTGTATCTCTCTCCTACCACAATGCTTAATGGATCTGTCTGTCATACAAGTTTTCTCTGTCCGTTTCTCTCTTATTTTTTGCTTTTCTTCTTCATCTCTGTGTGGATGTCTTTCGGTCTTTCTTTCTCTTTTCTTTTATGTATACAGTATCTCTCTCACTCATACACACATACACACACACATACACACATACACATACATACATGAAAAAGTTTACACAGTCATCAGCACCAGTAAATAAACAAACACATTTAAACACATAATGTCACTCACACACGCACACACATATATATATATATATATATATATACACACACTCAAGCAAACATATACACATACTCGCACCTGTTCCTGCAATGCCTCTTCCTTCCCTCCCTCCCCTCCCCTTCATCTTCTCACCCTCCCCTCCTCTTCTCTTCAATTTCCCTCCCTCCCCTCCTCTCCATCTTCTCACCCTCCCTCCCCTCCTCTCCATCTTTCCTCCCTCCCTCCCTCCAATCCTCTCCATCTTCCCTCCCTCCCCTCCTCTCCATCTTCCCTCCCTCCCCTCCTCTCCATCTTCTCACCCTCCCTCCCTCCAATCCTCTCCATCTTCTCACCCTCCCTCATTCCCCTCTTCATCTTCCCTTCCTTTCTCCCTCCTCTCCTGTCCTTCTCTCCTTCCTTTAATTAGTTCCAAGGCATAAAACAGGAGAGAGGAAATTCCCGTAAGGATCTCACCCCCGTTACCTCCTCCTTCCACTCTCTCTCTCTCCCTTCCCTCTCTCCCTTCCCTCTCTCCCTTCCCTCTCTCCCCTCCCTCTCTCCCTTTCTTCCATTATTATCCCTTTCCCTTCTCACTATCTCCCGTCCCCATCATCTTCCCTTTTTTTTCTCACTATTTCCCTTCCACCCTCCATCGTTTCTCCATTCTCTTCTCACTCTCCTTCCCTTTTTACTATCTCCCTTCCTTCATCTCCCTCCCTCTCTGTTTTACCTTTCCTCCTTACTCTTTCTCTTTCTCCTCCACCTAAATTCTCTTTTCATCCTTCATCATCGCATTTATTTCCAATCCTAGGCGAATGTTAGTGTGATTCAGTATGACGTTGTTAGTGTTAGTGATTAATGTATCTAAGTGTGAGTGAGGGATGGTAGAGGTAGAGGTAGTGGTAGAGGTAGAGGTAGAGGGATGGTAGATGATATGAATAGTGTTAATTAGTGATGTTAGTGGTGCAATTAATGAAGTAATCCAATGAAAAGTTAATTAAGTGTCTCAGTATGAATTCAGTTAGTTAGTTAGTGGTCCAGAATGATCATACTACGTTAATCAAATTTAATTATGCTTTTACGTAAATATAGTATGACGTCAGTGGTGTAGTATGAAAAATATCAGTAAATATCCTATGAAAAATTAACAGTAAATATCCTATGAAAAGATATCAGTAAGTATCCTATGAAAAATTAACAGTAAATATCCTATAAAAAATTAACAGTAAATATCTCCCCTTTTTTTTTTTACGAAGTCAGTCAGTCAGTGGCCGGGTTTGACATCGGTGGTCCAGCGTGACGTCACCACCAAAAACCACACGAGTAGGAGGAGTAGGAGGAGAAGGAGGAGGAGGGGGAGGAGGAGGGGGAGGGGGAGGAGGAGGAGGAGGAGGAGGGGGAGGAGGACGGGGAGGGGGAGGAGGAGGAGGAGGAGGAGGAGGAGGCGAGTCATTAAAACCTAGACTCATTACGGAAAGTCCTACGTGCGTGCCATTGGTGGGTCGGACACATTCTACCGTGGGATTGGTTAGCGGCTCTCTCCTTATAGCTATAGTCTTTCCTCCAGGCCCATCTCCCTTCCCAGTCTTTCCCTCCTTTCCTTCCTCTCCATTTACCCTCTCCCCTCCCAGTCTTTCCCTTCTCGTCCTTCCCTCCTTCTCCATTTATTGATACTCTCCCCCGCCCTTCCCTCCTTTCCTCATTTTTCCTCTCCTCTCCTGTCCTTCCCTTCTCGTTCTTCCCTCAATTCCTGCCTCTCCTCTCCTCTCCTTTTCCTCCTTCCTCTCCACTCCCATTATTTTTCCTTCACCTTCGTTTACGGCTTTATCATCATCTTCCTTCCTTCCTTCCTTCTTTCTCACATTATCCCGTCTTTGTTCTGCACCTCTTCCATCTTTCTGTCTTCCTTTTTTTCCCTCTCTCTTCCTCGTGTTCTCATTACTCATATTTTTTTTCCATACTTTTCCTTCCCATTTTTTCAAACTCCCATATTTCTCATATCTCCTTGCTCTGTTCTGCATCACATTTTCTTTCTTTTTTTTTTCCTTCTTTCCCTTTCCCTCTATACCATGCAGCTCTCTCCCTATCATTTTTTTTTCTTATTTTTTTTCTTCCCTTTCCCCTTTCCTTTTTTTTATCCCTCGTTTTTTTTCATATCTCCTCTTTTTCATGCTCCTCTCCACCTTTTTTTTTATCTCATTCTTTTTCTTCTTGTGCAGCTTCTCTCTAGTTTTCATTTTTCATCACATTTTAAATATTTTTTATCCCACCACCTTTCTTATAATCTCAAACTCTTTTTTTTTTTCTGTAATTATTTTCTTTACTTCTTCCCTCATCCCCTAATTCTCTTCAACCACCTTTCACAACACAACACTGTAAAACACCCTATGTTTACACTACAGTATCGTCAACCAAGCTAACCTTACACTTCTCAAATATCACAGCCTTTGTTCTTCTTTTCCTCAAACGATACGAAAGTTAAAAAAAAAAAAAAAATCCCTAAACATTTATTCCTACTATTTTCTTCCAGTACTTGTATTGTGTTTTCCATTCCTTGTAATATTAATTTAGGCTTTATGTTACCACATTTACTCGTACCCCAATATATTACATTAGGCAGCATGGCATAATCAAACGTACACCTTCGTTGTATAATAATAATAATAATAATAATAGGCCACTTACTATTGAAAATCTATTGTATTCCTTTGTATTCATTCCTTGTCTAAGCCAGGTCTAAATTATACTTTAAATAGCATAGCATAGTCATACATGCTCATTCGTTGTATATTAACAATAGGCCACTTGCTATTGAAAATCTATTGTATTCCTTTGTATTCCTTCGCTGTTTAAACCAGGTCTAAATTACAGCCAGTTTCCTCTACTTCATTTTTTTTCTCCCCTGATTCTCTCGGTGTTATTTTCCCTCGACAAAAGAACATCGGGAGGAGACGTCACGGACCTTGATTGTTTTGGCTGTTAAGAGTGATGATTCCACGACTCTGATGGATCGGGGGTGTGAGTGGTGGGGGTGGGGGCCGAGGAGGGGAAGTGGGGAATGACGGGAATGTACTGTAATGGGTGGAGAGAGGGAGGAAGGTGGTGGAAGGAGGGAGTGAGGGAGGTGGTGAAAGGAAGGAGGGAGGGAGGTGGAAGGAAGGAGGGAGGGAGGTGGAAGGAGGGAGGGATGTGTTGGATGGATTGAGGGAGGTGGTGGAAGGAGGGAGAGATGTGTTGGAGAAGAGAAAATCGGACGAAGGAGTAGGAAAAAATATAATATCTATGTACTGGAGTGTAGGTTTACAATCGTACGAGGAAGGTGATCTGTTGTTTACAAGCAGAGGAGCGTTACTGAGGTATAATATCCAAGTTGTAGGCCACTAAACTGAAGCACCATAGCTATAAGAATGATATGGTCCCACCCTAAAGACGAGGCAACCCAAAATGATCCAGAGTGAAGGAAAAACGTAGGTATTCTTATAGGAAGGACTTATTAGGACCACGAGGGAGAGGAAGATGATGGGGGAAAGCATTATCTCCACCTTCACCACCATCCATTCCACACTACCATTCTACCAGCCACTTACTCCTCCCCAACCATGTACACTCCACCACATCACCCACGACCACTTACCTACCTTCCTACCTTTCCCTCCACCACCACCACCACCAACCCCACTGACTGACGCCTTCACCTTAAATACTCTGACATTATTAACAATCCTCTCACTACAAACTCATACCCTTCCACCATCATCACCACCAACACACCACAGCCACCTAACCTTTCTCCTCCACCACCACCACCACCAAAACCACAGCCAATTCACTTTTTTTTCCACCACCAACACACACACAGCCACCTAACCTTTCTCCTCCACCTCCACCACCATTTACCTTTCCACCAACACCACTTTCCCGTTCTTCACCACCAAGTACTGCCGTCCCCTCCACGACTACTGGCTCAGAGGGTCAGACACCAACCAACCTTTACCTTTACGGGCACACCAAACCACACACACACACACACACACACACACACACAGCAGCCACACACACACACACACACACACACACATACAGCAGTTACACACACACACACACACACACACACACACACACACACACACACAGCAGCCACACACCACCACACTTTCATCCTTGTCTCAGTTCTCAAGTGACCCCAGCCAACACTCACGCCACCACACACTCACTCCTCTATAAACCCATACTGTCAATTTGCCGCCTGATTCTGAACCTTCTGTCTCACACCTTTGTACGTGTCTTCCGTCTCCACGCCTCCTGACTCCACGCCTTCAGTTCACACGATTCCTTAGCTTGCTAGTATATGGATGTTGTCAAATGTACAGTATACGTATGTCATCCCTATGTGTGGAGATTATATTTATTCCGTGACTACAAGAACATCTATGGATATATACACATTGACAGTTAGAAAAGGTGGAAATGTGTAATGGCGATGTTGAACCAACACAGGGTGAGTCAAGGAACGGAGAAGGGTAAGGGGAAAGACTAACTGACTGACAGAGGCGAGGATTGAGAGGAGGAAGGGGAGGGGAAGGGGAGGGGAAGGGGAGGGGAAGGGGAGGGGAGGGGAGGGGAAGGGGAGTAAGGGAGAGCGGAAAGAAGAGAGACAAAATAGAGATGACCGCTAGGAATGCCTCGCCAGGCTGCCGTGCACTGGTGGGGGGCGACTGAGCGTGAAGCGTCATGTCTCAAGGCAGCGGGAGGCTATGCGTAAGGTTGGGTGGGGTGTGAGAAGGAAGGGGTTAGACCAGAATACAACATGGAAGATAAGGGTAAGGTTGTGAGAAGGAAGGGGTTAGACCACAGCACATCATGGAAGATAAGGGTAAGGTTGGGTGGGGTATGAGAAGGAAGGGGATTAGACCAGAACACATGGTGATGGGAGGTTTATTAATATAAGGTTGGGTAGACATTTTTAAGGAGGGAGGGAGGGAGTGCGTTGGCCTTGGGTGACTGGTAAATAAAGAGTTCAGGCAGGGTGGGTGGGTGGGTGAGTGAGGAACTGCATGCATGATTGACGAGACTTTGCACTTCAATATCATCCTGGAGCGTCTGTTTCTTTCTATCATTATTTTCTTAGTTGCTTTTAAAGAACATAGTCACATCATCACCACATGTTCAGAACTTAATGATTAGAAAAGAGTGTTGATATGTTCTTTATAAAGGGATATAGAGTACATGCAGTGACTTACCGATGGTCACAGGGAGCCTAAGAGACAAGACGACACAGAGACAACACCTTAGATCATTCTCAACTCTCTCTCTGTCTCTCTCTCTCTCTCTCTCTCTCTCTCTCTCTCTCTCTCTTTCTGTCTGTCTTACACCTCTAGTTAATGGGACCGTAGAGCAGTGGACCAGCCAGTTCTTTATTACTGTCATTCCAGTGATTAGATCTGGGACTATAACCTCCATAACTATAGAGCCGCCACCACCACACGTCCAAGACCTACATGAAGCTTTCCGACCCAACAAAGGTTTTCATCTCCCGTGACAATAAGGCGACGCACGATTGTTGGTTATCAGTTGGAGTAGAAGGACTTTGTGAGGAATCAGATACACATGACTCTCAGAAAAACAGACTGTAATATGTACCAACTTTCACCTTGAGCATCAGTATACATTTTAGGTCAATTGTTTCCCTCCACGCCCAATGATATTAAACAATGATAATTATTATTATAACTAATATTATTAATTATTATTATTATTATTATTATTATTACAAAAACAATAATAACTATAATAATGATAATAACAATGATAATAAGAACCATAACAATAAAAATAATAATAAATAATAATAATAATAATAATAATAATAAATAATAAATAATAAATAATAATAATAATAATAATAATAATAATAATAATAATAATAATGATAATAATAATAATAATAAAGTAAACAGCATGTAACAGTCTACACCACAAAGCTCATTCTACCATCACCTTCCCTTCGCCTGAACATTCTTCCTCCGGTTTTCACTTCAGCGTCTTCCCTTTTTTTCTTCTCCTCCTCCTCCATGGTTCGTCTCGTGTGACTGGCGACCCAAGCAACTTTCTCGACAACACGCTACCTACCCCCACACCCTCCTGACTAATTGGCTGAAGCACACACACCATTTCTGACACACATGCTGACACAGAGACCACCACAGACAGCGAGTAATATGCTGGACTCACTAACTTATTTTTTATGCCACTGACTGACTCACTGACTGAAGGGGTGACATAATTTACTGTACTCGTAGTGACTAGCTTGTGAGTCAGTTACACGTCAGTCTATTCCGATTTACAATGATTATGCCTTTGACTAACTGACTGACTGACTGACTGACTGACTGTTGCCCATTCCCGTCTGATTACTTCAATGTTTTGCTTAGTGGTGTTGATTATTTTGACTGTCCTCCCTGCCTCCACCTCCTCCTTGCTATATCTGAACTGTCTCTCCCATCTGATATCCTACGTTAGTCTTAGTATTTGAGCTCTATTCAACTGTTTACTTATCTGTCTTATCTGTCTGTCTGTCGAACAGTTTATCAGCTAATCTGCCTCTCTAACTATCTCTTTGTCTGTCTATTCTTCTGTCTATGCTATCTACCTTTAATAAAGTCTGATTTGTTTCCCCCAATACTTTAAATCATTGCTCACTTTACTAACTTTCATGTTTAACTTACCTGGCCTCTTCCTAGACCATCACAGACTATCCTTCATTTACCCATTTGTCTGTCTGCTTACCTAACTGTTCCTCCTTCGTTTTATCATCGTACCTGACCATCTAACTGTCTTAGGAATCGTCCTTACTGCCTGGTTGCCTGCCTCTCTAACTGTCCTGCTTCCTCACCAGCCTAAGGACCCTGCGTGCTTGTCTGTTTATCTGCTCGCCCTACCTGAGGTGTGGAGATGGTGTGGTGAGGGGAGGAGAGTGGAGAGTGAGTGGTGAGGGGAGGAGAGTGGAGAGTGAGTGGTGAGGGGAGGAGACTGGAGAGTGAGTGGTGAGGGGAGGAGAGTGGAGAGGGAGTGGTTGAGTCATCCACTAGTCCCTGTGGTTGACCAGCAGGCAGGCAAGTCACGCTGGGTGCTGGTTAGGGCTGATAGTTGTGGTGGTGGTGGTGGTTGTTGCGTGTGTTTGTGTGTATGTGTGTGTGTGTGTGGAAGTGACACTGGGATTGATAGTAAGTGGTAGTGATAATGGTTGGTAGGTGTTGTGCTAGTTTTAGTGATGGTATTGATGCTAAGTGTGGTGGTAGATCAGTTGGTGTTGAAAGTGGATAGTGGGAGTCAGTGAAAACCCAGCAGAAGTTTGATGATGATTGTGATAGTTATAGTACAAAGCGCAATCTTGGTTGGTGGTCACGTGAGTATCTGAGGAAGTAGGAAAATAGTGACTGTGGATGTGACTGACTGAGAGACTGGCTGGCTATGGCTGTGACTGTAGCTACGTGGAAGAAAACGTAACTGTAGTTGTTGTTGCTGGTTGTAGCTGTGATTAATGAAAGTTGTAGTAGATAATTATGATTAGGAGTAGCTACGACTGAATGAGGCTGCAATTTGTTGACTATAGATAATAATATAGATTAATAGTATAGATTAATAATATAGATTAATAAGTGTTGATATGGCTAAATAAAACAGTTGGGTATATCTGAAAATGCCAGTATGTGTTGACGAGGCTTAGAATTTTACTAGACTTTGGTGTCAATAGTGGGTAGGAGCTGAGGAATAACACACTCATATACAGTAGGTAGTTCGTGTTGAGGAGCCATGCATGTGTGTATTGCAGATGTTGATGTTGATGCGAATGTATGATGGTGATCACTATGGTGTTACTGAGAAGCTTTGATCCCCACGCTGAGAAAAGATGGTGCAAATGTGATGGTAATAACAGACAGACATAGAGACAGACAACGTTGACAGTGACACTCCACAACCACCATCCATTATTAGACAGACAGATACACAGAACTTTAAGGATGACAGTCTCGAGAACGAACCGAAGGAAGGAGGGACGGACGGAGAAGAAAGATAACGGTATAAATGGTGATATAGTGCTTAGCTGCAGAGGAATTGTAAGAGTAGTGGTGGCATGGTTAGTGGTGATGGTGATGATGGTGATGATGGTGATTCAGTAGAGAGGCGGCCTTGTTACACTCCCTCCTCGGCCCAAATTGGTAGTGTTGATTCATGATGTGTGGCGGGGGACAGTGATTAATGGCGTTTGTTCACTGTGACACTTTCCCCTCCATCCTCATTTTTGGACACATACTTCCAATTCACTCTGACCATCATATTCTTTGATCTCTCCTTGTTAACTCGTCTTCTATCTCTTCCTTGTCAAGTCAGTCATTCTGTACGCTACTCTTTCTCTTAATCATTTATTCTTATGCATCTATACTCAAACATTTCCCTCGTTCATTTTGTATAACATATCCTTACTTGAATTTCTCTTGCCCACTCCTCCATTTATTTTATAATATTTCCGGCCCCACATCTTTCTCTGCTACAATAATTACTCCATCTCCTTCGTGCATTCTGTTTCCTTTCTTCCTTCCGTCCACTCTTTGTAAGTTGTTATAGCACACTCTCAGTCTCACCAGTCAGGAATAATATTAAATATCTAACCTCCTCCCGTATTATTTCCGTCTCCCACTCATTTTGCAATTGACTTCACTTCCTCTATTCCCACCTTTTGTATCACTTAAAAAATAATCATCTCAAGAGTGTTATGCTAATGTTTATTTTTTCTCTCTCTTCCAGGTAACTAAATGCAGACTGGTTATCATCAAAATATCCTGAGATTGGTAACGTATACATTTGTTCTAATGTATCCTAATGTATCTGTGTCCTAACATCTATAATTATGAAGGATTAAGAGATAAAGTAGGTACCTGATCTGTTTCAAGAACCTATTCAGCGGTTTATTATTAATTAAGCGACTTGATGACGTAACAGGAAGACGCGAAGAATCCTACCACATAAGTAGATGCAAGCACATACACACACAAACACACATAATATGCAAGCACGAAAAAACACACTCACACTCAAGCACACGCCAATACACACATGCACAGGTAAATACACATATGCACACGCAAATACTTACACGCATACACACACAAACAAGGGCTCACACATGTACAAGTGCACACTCACACAAGCACAAGCAAGCGCAAGCACACGCATGCACACTAACCCACTAAGTACACACAACACACACCCACACACACACACACAAAACAGTGTCAGCAGTCAGTTGCCAATCCTGTTGCTATTGCAGTGGAGGTAATGCTACAGTCATGTCATCACCTCCTTGGTCATTTCTCTTTGGCCTGTGGTGTGGTGTTGTTGGTCATCTATCACGGCACGTCACTCATTTCGAAAGGCAACAGATGTTATTAAATGATTACGGTGCTCCAGCTGAACATTTCTTAAATTGAACTCATTTGTCTTAACGCCTTAACTGTTCCCCTGACAGTTGCTTCACCAGTTGCGTTCTCACATTACACTATCTCTTTCATCACTATTATTATTATTATTATTATATATGTGTGTCAGGCTTCCTTTACCATTATACCTTCATTTATTATCACTTCATATTATATTTTTTTCCTTCGTTTATTTCTCCATCATCACACTCTTTGTTAGTCTTCTCACATTACACACTATCTCTTCCATCACTATTATTATTATATATATGTCAGGCTTCCTTTACCATTATACCTTCTTTCATTATCACTTCATATATTTTGTTCTTTCGTTTCTACTCTATTTCGCCTTGTCTTCCCATTCATTCATCATTAATTATCTTTCTTTCCATAATTATTCATTACCATACCAACATAATTAATTTCCAGAAACAATTATTTTCACCACAGTTTTCCTCAATCATCGTACAGTTGTTTCCGTATCTCCCCTTCCCTTCCCTTCCCTTCCCTTCCCTTTCCTTCCCTTCCTCCCTGTTCCCCGTCACCCCCCACCCTTACGAACAGAATGTGTGTTTTGTTTTTTTCATTCATATTCTGAAGTTTCACGCTGTTTCCCCTCAACATTTTTCCACCAGTCATCTTTCATATTCGTCCTACAACTTTCCGTCATTATGTTTCCCTCACAAACCACCACCACTACCACTACCACTACCACTACCACTACCACTACCACCACCGTCTTTCTTTACGGTTTCTCTCTCTCTCTTTCACTTTCCCCTTCCCCCTGATATTTACTTCCCTCTCTCTTTCTGTGTTTTTTTTATATACATATATTTTTGTTTTACCTTCTACCTCCTACGTCCTTCCTTCATTCGTCCTTCATTGGCTCCTTCATTATAATTTCTTTCTTTCCTTGCGAGCTTGTCATTCACGATCGCTCCCAATTTTCTTCGATCCATCCATTCATTCATTCATTCATTCTTCTCTCTCACGTATATACCTTCATTTTTTCCTATCTCTCCTCTTACGTATATACCTTCATTTTTTCTCTCCCTTCTCTTACGTATATACCTCCTTTTTTTCTATCCCTTCTTTTACTTATATACACTTCCTTTTTTTCCTATCCCTTCTCTTCCTCCTTTTCATAAGCTTTTTCTCTTTCGTTATATATTATTTTCTCGTACCTGCGTCACTGCCTTCCCTTCCCTTCCCTTCTCATGCCTTCCCTTCCCTTCTCATGCCTTCCCTTCCCTTTCCTTCCCTTCTCATGCCTTCCCTTCCCTTTCCCTTACCTTCTCATGTCTTCCCTTCCCTTCCCTTCCCTTATGTCTTCCCTTTCCTTCCCTTCTCATGCCTTCCCTTCCCTTCCCTTCCCTTCTCATGCCTTCCCTTTCCTTCCCTTCCCTGTTATCACGGAGCAGGTTGTTGCTTGCTACTACTTGTCAGTCATCCTGTGTTGCTATTGTAAGATTTCTCCTGTCTGTCTGTCTGTCTCCCTCCCCCCCCCCCTCCCTCCCTCCCCCTCCCTTCTCCTCCCTCCTTTCCTTTCCCCCCGTAAACAAGGTCACTATTGTTTATTGTTTGTGGAAGGGAAAACGGGGAACAGTATATCAGGCAGAGAAATCTTAGTATGTGTACAAAAAGGGAATAATGTCCATAAACCCGTATATGCAAATTATGTCTGTGTGTGTGTGTTTGTGTGAGTCTTTGTATGTGTATGTTTGTGTGAGTTTTAATATATGAATGTGTGTGTATATGTTTGTGTGTGTGTATATGTTTGTGTGTGTGGGTGTGTATGTGTTTCTATTGTATGGGTTTGTGCGTGTGTGTGTGTGTGTAAAGAAATATTCGTCTGTATATAACCTTACTAATACTGTATAATTTTTTATTATGAATACTATCTTTCCCTTCTGCTCTACACACACATACTGTACACACACACACACACACACACACATACTGTACACACACACACACACACACACACACACACACACACACACACACACACACACACACACACACACACACACACACACACACTGCCATAACATCGTTCTAATCCTTCCTATGAGGTCGGTGAAATTGTAACATATTATTTGATCGTCAATAATAAACTCGAGAACCATTAAGAAAAAATATAATTATACGTACACTAAATCAACATCAATTAATTACGTCTGTTCTATTTACCTAACATATTATTTGCTTGTAATATGGAGTAAGGAATATTAAAAGGAAGCAAACAAGGAAAATATTAAACCTCAGACAAGTAAATTAAACGTACAGTCGATCTCAGAAATACGTATACACCACTATGACCTCAAAGGCTCGTAAGAACTATAGAAGAAAATTTTGTACGGTACATTTATTTCCTAACACCAAACTTATCTAGCAATTTTATCTTGGTAATGCTTGAATCAGTCAAAATATTTAAACATTAGAAACACTTGAAACATTTGAAACATTTGAAACATTATATTATCAACATTTTATTATCAACATTTTATTATCAACATTATATTATCAACATTATATTATCAACATTTTATTATCAACATTTTATTATTAACAGAACAATACCTATATATGCAAAATAAATACACACCCTCTTTTAACGAATGCTATGTGCACGAATTCATGAGGCCAACTGTACATTACATTCAACCAAGAGATCAGAATTTCCCAACTATTTGTAAGTACACGGGGTGAGGAGAATTTACGCCCATTGCCTGCACATATTAGGAACTCACCTGGTTAGAACATTTTAGGCAGGAACTCATCCGTGGCAGCACCGACCAGTCACCCAGTCAGCCAGTCATGTAGTCAACCAACCAAACAGTCAGAGAGTCAGTCAGCCAGTCGTATAAACAAACAAATAAAAAGTTTAAACACTTAGTCTGCCAACCAGCCAATCTAACAACTAATTTACCAACTAATTTACTAACCAACCAACCAATCAATTAACTTACCAACCAACCACCAACTAAACAACCAACCAACCAACCAACAACCAACCAACCAACCAACCAACCAACCAACCAACCAACCAACCAACCAACCAACCAACTAACCAAATAACTAACTAATTAATCAACCAAACAGTCAATTCACCAATCAACCAACCAACCAACCAACCAACCAACCAACCAAACAGTCAACCACTTAACCAACCAACCAACCAATGAAGCCAACAACACGAGGCCCTTCACACACGCACACTCCAGCCTGTTCTCCCTCGGTGACACAACAAGGCAAGCATTTCGTAAACACCACAGACACATAATGCACCTTGGAGATCCCATCAAACAGGCCCACTCACTCATATATATACACACACACACACACATGCACGGGTGAATATACACACACTTTCATACATACATACATACACACGTACTAGAAAATTAACACACACACATAAAAGCAAACACACACACATGAGCAAATACACATGCACACTCACGAGCAAATACACATGCACGCGTAAATACACACACACACACACACATACACACACACACACACATATACACACACAAACTTTGCAACACCTCTTCATCCTTGCCACACCCACCACCCTCAAACCACATTCCCTCTCTCTCCTCCCCTCCACACTCCTCCCATACTCTCTCTCTCTCTCACTCTCTCTCTCTCTCTTAAGCTATCCCACCTCTCCCTCTCTCTTACTTCATCTTTATTTTCTCTCACTATCACTCTCTCTCACTCTCTCTCTCTCTCTCTCTCTCTCTCTCTCTCTCTCTCTCTCTCTCTCTCTCTCTCTCTCTCTCTCTCTCTCTCTCTCTCTCTCTCTCTCTCTCTCTCTCTCTCTCTCTCTCTCTCTCTCTCTCTCTCTCTCTCTCTCTCTCTTTTATTCCATCTTTCTCTCACTTAATCTATCCCACCTCTCCTTCTCTCTGCCTTGATCCCCATTCTTTGCTTTTATCATGCCTACCTCCCTTTCTCCACTCCACTTTTACCTCCTTGCCTCTAGTCCCCTTCCTTCCTTCCTTCCTTCCTTCCTTCTCTCCACCCAGCCATTATATCTTACCTCACATACAAGCATGCAGGCAGACAGGCAAGCAAGCAAGCAAGCAATCTTCCCCCACCCTCCTATCCCTTCCCTCTCCCACCCATCCCTTTTTCCTTCCCTTCCCTCATTTTCAACATTTCTTACCACACTCGCAAGCAAGCAAATAGACACACAGACACACACACACAGACAGACAGACAATCTTCTCCCTCCCTCCCTCCCTCCCTCACTCCCTCCTTCTCTCCCAATTTCCCTCTCTCCTAACATAGGGTCCTCCCACACTTTCTTCCTCTCACATCCCTTCCTTCTCCATCCATCCATCCATCATCCTTCATTCCTTCTTCCCTCCACTCATATCTCTTTCTCGTAGTGTACGTGTTTTTTACTCTCTTAATTTCTCCTTCCTTTCCCATCATCATCTTATTTCGTTCCCTGTGTTCCCTCTCTCATTTTCCTTTTCTTATTTTTAATTTCTATTTTTCCCTAGAATTATAAAGTTTTCATTCTTAACCTACACCACCACTATCACCACATTATTTTGTCATCCCTCTTTTCTTTCTCCTTCACCTCCTCCTCTACACCATCACCACCATCACCATCATTATTATAATCCCTAACCTTTCTTTTCCCTCCCCCCTCCTTTCGCCCCCACTCCCCCTTTCTCTCCCCCACCTCTTTCTTACTTTTCCCCCTCCCCATACCCTCCCCCTTCCCTCCTTTCTCCCCCACACCTCTTTCTTACCTTTCCTCGTCCTCTCACCCTCACCCCACGCTCCTTTCTCCCATACCACACCCTCCCCCCTACCTCCTTTCTCCCCCCACACCTCTTTCTTACCTTACCCCCTACCACACCCCCACCCCCCTCCCCCCAAAAGAGCACCAGGCAGGACTTGGGCAAGACTAAGTGGCGTTGTGGCCCAAGGTGGAGTGGTTGAAGTGATGGATGTGCTGTCTGGATGTGGAGCGCATGCCTGCCTGCCTGCCTACCTACCTATGTGTGTGTGTGTGTATGTGAGAGAGAGAGAGAGAGAGAGATGAGTGAGAGTGAGAGAGATGAGTGAGAGTGAGAGTGAGAGATGAGTGAGAGAGAGAGATGAGTGAGAGAGAGAGAAATGAGTGAGAGAGAGATTGGTGAGAGAATAGAGGGAGAGAAAAGTGCATTATACACAATGGCTGAACAAAGCTATGTAGATAGATTGGAACAAAACAGACACTTAGATAGATCGATAGATAGATGGAATGGAGATACATAGACTGATAATAATTATATGGAGAGGAAAAAATAAGACAGATAGACTTGAGTCCCCCGAAATTCTATTAAGATGAAAACACACACATAAATCATTCACCTCAGACAAACTCATCCCAGCAAGACAACAATGTGAAGTGGTCAGAAATTTGTAGATAAACGATTCCTTCAACATTGCCACGAAAAACACACACCTATATGGAAGGAGCTTGTTTTGTGGCATAGTCAGGAGGAATCCGAGGTCTCCAATAATCAGGGAGGGAAAGAGGGAAGGAGAGAGAGAGATAGAGATGGAAGGAGGGAGAGATAAAGAGAGGGAAGGAGAGAGAAAGAAGAAGGAGAGAGAGAAAGAAGTAGGAGAGAAAGAGGGAACAGGAGAGTGAAATAGAGAGGGAAGGAGAGAGAGATAGAGATGGAAGGAGAGAGAGGGGGAGAGCTAGAAGGAAGGAACGAAGGAAGGGAGGGATAGAGAGAGGGAGGGAGGAAAGTTCCAACGAGCCTGGATAGCGAATGAATCAGCTCTGGATAACGGAATCAGAGGTGTGGGGGGGGAGGGGGGGAGGGGGGAGTAATGCAAGAGAGAATAATGACCGAATGGAAGATAAAGGGAGATAGAAAGAGGAGGAGGGGGGAGGTGAAGGGGGAGGAGATGGGGGGGAAAGGAGGCAAGATGGTGGTGGATGTTTAGTGTAATGGAGAAGGAAGGAATAAAAGAGGAGGAGTAATAATTAATAAAGGGTGGAGTGAAAGAGGTGAATGAAGTAAGTGTAGAAGTAGGAGAAAATGTAGAAGTGGGAGAAAGTGTAGAAGTGGGAGAAAGTGTAGAAGAGGTGGTGATGGAGGTGGAGGAAGTGTAGAAGTGGTGGAGGAAGTGTAGATGTGGTGGAGGAAGTGTAGAAAATGTGGTGGTGGTGGAGGAGGTGGAAATGAAGGGTAGTGGGAGGGAGGTGAGTATTCCCAGCCATTCATTACACTCACTATTGGAGCGAGTCTTACTTGGTGCTCAGTCAGGTGTGGAGAGAGAGAGAGAGAGAGAGAGAGAGAGAGAGAGAGAGAGAGAGGCGGATCCACCCAGACACATAGACAGGGTAGTAGATAAATGGATGCTTAGATAAATTGGTAGGTAGGTGGTCAGGATGGTAGGTAGGTAAGTAGGTAGGCAACATGGGCAGGTGCAATTAACGGTATGTGTGTGTATGTATGTATGTATTTATGTAAGTATATAGAGGTGTGTATGTGTGTGTATGTAAGGATATAGGACGTAGAAAGGCAGGTATGTACAGTATATCTCGTATATCTCGTACAGTATATCTCGTTAAAAGATATGTTAGGTTAGACTCTAAGACACATACAGACAAACCAGACAGACAGACAGAGAGAGAGAGACACAAATATACAAGCATACAAAAAACTAAACATACAAACACACAACCAGACAGACAGACAGACAGACTAACAAACAGACAGACAAACAGACAGACAGACAAACATACAGAGACACACCCACCCACACCCACCCACACAAAAAAAAAAAAAAAAAAAAACACACACACACAAAGAGAGACGTAAAGATAGATAAACAGATACAGAGAAAGACTGATGAGACTCGGACATACAAGCACTCCAGCAATGATCGGTTGACTGATTAGTACACACACCAACCCAAGAATCAATAGCCCAAGTCAAGTGAAGTGATGGAAAGTCAGAAATGGGGTGGTGGTGGAGGTGGTGGAGGGTGGAGAATTAGGTGGAGAGTTAGGTGGAGAGTTAGGTGAGTCAGATGGAAAGTTAGGTGAGTCAGGTGGAGAGTTAGGTGAGTCAAGTGGAGAGTCAGGTAATATGTTAGGCGAGGTAGATGACATATGTTGGTGTGTTTTTCAGGTCTAGTTTCTCAGGTCTCCACTTTAATTAACACGTTGCAAATAGGAACCACCAGAAAACATTGAGAAACAGATGACGTGCTGCCTTACAACCTACAGTTACGTCATGCCAGGAAAAAAAAACATACACACACACATATACACACATACACATATACACACACATACAAAATACACACATACACACACACATACAAAATGCACACATATACACCACATATACATACACACACATATACATACACACACACATACATACACACGGTCAAGCTGTTCTGAAAGCATGCTAAGGCAGAAAGTTCTATATTAATAACAAACATTTCGACGATCTCATTCATAGCACCTTCAAGAAGGAAGTACAGTACAGTGTTGATATTTCTGGAGCAACTAATTTCTCCATAAACTCCAAGCAACAGGGCACCATTAGTTTTGTCCATCTGGTCCTGTTTCCTGGCATACTTTGGAGGAATCAAGGCTCTACCATGTACAAATATATCATATACTATTTCTCCCTTAAAAAATAAAAATAAAAAGAGATAAATAAAAAAAATCGTGCTGAATGACTTTGGCAGGAATCATGGACCTGATAGTGTGTGTTTCTTCATTCTGATTCTGATTTTCCCCGTTTTGCTTACAATCAGAACTTTCCAGTCTCTAGCGGTCCGTTCGGTGTGACCATTCGTCCTCTTCTTGCCACTCAGATCATCAGTTCACATCACCTCACCTGCCAGTCAGACACTTTATGGGACGCTCAGGTGATCAAGCACAAGCACACACACACACACACACACACACACACACACACACACACGTAAACATTTAGGCTACACACATTCAATCGTACACACACACACACACACACACACACACCACACACACACACACACACACACACACACACACACACACACACACACACACACACACACACACACACACACCACACACACACACACCTAATTCCTTGGTTCTACAAAAGATAGTAGAGTTGCGGAAACATTTTTTACTTTTTACTTTTAGGTCTGTGTGTGTATGTGTGTGTGTGTACGTTTGTGTGTGTGTGTGTGTGTGTGTGTGTGTGTGTGTGTGTGTGTGTGTGTGTGTGTGTGTGTGTGTGTGTGTACGTTTGAGCATGGTTGAGAGTGTGTGTGTTTGAGTGTGTGTTTGTGTATGTGTGTGTGTGTGTACGTTTGTGTGTGTGTGTGTGTGTGTGTCTGTGTGTGCGTGGGACCTGGAGTGGCAGTGTGCGGTCGAGTGTGAGTGTTTTCTTTACCGTTGCATATTCGTGGTTTTGAGGGAGTGTGCGTGCGTGCGTGACTTGGATAACTCCAATTGTGCGTGTGCGTGCGTGTGTGTGTGTGTTTCTTCTTGTGTGTGCTCGTGTGCTTGGACTGCAGCTGCCCACATTTCTTTATCTCTGTGTGTGTGTATGTGTGTGCATCGTTTCTGTGTGAGTATGAAAATGTGTCCATATGTATGTATGTACGTATGTGTGTGTGAATGTGTATTTTTGAAAGTTTATCTATGTGTCTGTGTGTATGATATTGCTTCTAGATATTACTGAATGTGTATGTATGCATAAATTTTAGTTGTGTGTGTATATGTTTCATTGTATATAATTTTTCGTTTGTGTATGTATGTTCCATGTATATATATTTTCGTTTGTGTGTGTGTATGTGTGTGTGTGAAGAGCTGTAAGGTGGTTCACAGTAAAGGAATATATGCCATTGTCTCCTTTAACCCCTTCCTCCCCTTTGCTTTCTTCTCATTATCCCCTTTCCTCTCTCCTTCCTCCGATGGTCATAAATATAAGCTCTCTCCTATTTTATATCATCCCCTTCCTTCCCTTTTCCATCCTTCTCTTCGTATCCTTTTTCCTCAGTCTTTCATATTTCTTCATGTACCTATCTTTCCTTCCTTCCCTTCCTTCCTCCTTTGCTTTCCCCACCTTTATCATCGGCTTTCCTCCTCCTCCTCCTTTTCCTCTGCTCCTCTCTCCGTCCTTCCTTCCTTCCATATCACCTCACATCTCCCTCCACACTCTCCATCACCCATGTTAGGCAGAGTCTCAATCCCATTCTTCATCATTTTCTCCTTCCATCTCCGCTATTTATGTCTTCCTTCCAGTCCCTTCCATCAATTTTATATACTTTCATCATACTTTATTATAATTATCATGCATTTATTTGGTTTTCCTCTCCTCCTCTTCCTCCTCCTCCTTTCCAACACATTCTGGGGTTCCTCTTAGTCAAGTTGTGTTTTCTTTATTTCTGCCAACAAATTCTGACGTTTTCTTCCTCTCTCTTAATATGCCAGTCCCCTCTTACCCACTCATCTCTCTCTCTCTCTCCCTCTCTCTCTCTCTCTCTCTCTCTCTCTCTCTTTTATCTCGTTTGTTGCTATCATTTTCCTTACTTGACCATTCTTTCCCATCCATCATTACCCACCTCCCCTCTTCTCACTCTTTCTCTCCTTTCCTAACCCTTTCCTCAATAATTTTACCCTCCATGCCTCTTCTGGCCCTTCCCTCTCTATCTTTCAGTCTTTCTTTCTTCCCCTTCTCAACCCTCCTTCCCTCCCTCCTTCCCTACCCTCCCTCCTTGCCAAATTGACCTTCCTTTCCCTTCCATGCCTTCTCTCTCCGTGACCTCACCCATAACATACTCTCTCTCTCTTGCTTCTATTTCAAAGCTGTCTTCATTGTCCTCTTTTTATTTCCACCATTCCTTTGTTCACCTTCATTCCCGTCCCCCTCCTCCTCTTTTTTTTTTGTGTGTGTGTGTTAGTACTGTCTCTCATTGTTGGTATGAGTGTATGTATATTTTTACACATAATATTCATCCCATGTGTTCCTTCTCTTTCTTCTGTCAAAAAATGCCCCCTCTCTCAGTTGAGTGTATTAATTTTTTTATCTTCTGTCACACAATTTTTTCTTTACGCTTCTCTTTCTTGATGTAAATATATTAGTTATCTTATTTTCCTTACTCTCACTTCCACTATCATAACTCTAAAAAATATATATACTATCGTCCCTCTTTCTTCAATGTTGTATGTAATTAACTCAGATTTCTTTTATAACAATCCTTCCTCTACCCTTGAAACATATTATACTCCTGTCAGCCCTCCCACCACCACCACCCAATCTCTCTCCTTCTACATACTCTCCCTTTCACTCCCTGCCTTCCCTCCCTACATTCTCTCCCATTCTACCTCTCTCTCTCTCTCTCTCTCCTCTCTCTCTCTCTCTCTCTCTCTCTCCTCTCTCTCTCTCTCTCTTCTCTTTCTCCCCTTCCCTTCCCCTGTTTTTTTCACTCCTTTCTTGACCCTCAGAGACCCCCTCCTCCTCCTCCTCCTCCTCCTCCTCTCCTCCTCCTCCTCCTCCAGCTCCTCCTCCTCCTCCTCCTCCTCCTCCAGCTCCTCCTCCTCCTCCTCCTCCTCCTCTTCTTCTTTATTCTGACTACAGCACGATGGTACACTTTGTTTCATTTTTTTCTCTCTCTCACTCTTTGTTCCTCTTTTTCCTTCCTTCCTTCCTTCTCATTCTCACTCTCTCTATCACTCTATCCATCTCTCTCTCAAACCTCTCAATTTTTTCTCCATCTATGTGTCACTGCTATTTGACTTACTTCTGTCAGTTTGTCTTACTTCTGTCTGTCTGTCTGTCTGTCTGTCTGTATCACTTTTATCTGTGTGTATCCCTTCTCTCTGTCTATGTCACCCCTATCTGTGTGTGTCTCTCTGTCTGTGTCTCTGTCTCTGTCTCCTCCGGCCGCCGCTCGTGTCCGTCTGTCTCACCTATCATAAGTTTCGTCATCCCCCTCGTAACCTTCCCCCGCCCTCCTCTCTCTCTCTCTCTCTCTCTCTCTCTCTCTCTCTCTCTCTCTCTCTCTCTCATCGTCCGTCACACACACACACTGCCTTTATTCTCCCCTGACCTATTTCTCTTCTTTATCTCCTCTTTCTTTCTTTCTCCATGCCCCCTTCTCGGTCCCCTTTCCTTTCTCTCCTTCGCTTGAGTCTATCTTTTCCCCCTCCCTCCCTCTTATCATCCTCTTCCCTTCTCTCTTCTCGTTTCCTTCCCTTTGTTTCTCTGTATGATTCTCTGATCCACTGTTTGTGTGTGTGTGTGTGTGTGTTTGCCTTACGCTGTTTTTCTCTGTATATATTGTTTGTGTTTATGTATATGTGTATGTGTATGTGTGTCTATGTATGTATATGTGTATGTATATATATGTGTATGTATGTATGTATGTGTATGTATATTTTGTATGGCCTTTAACTAATTGTTCTTGTATATTTTCTTTCTATTATGAGCCCGTTTTATCGGCAAATATATTATCCTTTCTTAATTAATGGATATATTTTTTTATTATTATTATATGTTCCGATCTCAATATATATTTTCTTTCCTTCTCCTCTTGTTCTCACAGCATCCTTTCGTCTAGCACAATCACTCACTCAAGATTTTTCAAAAAACATAAAAAGTTAAAAGCTACATGTATCTCCATCACTACAACAAATTTATATCATTGCAATCCTATGGTTATCAAAAGTCATCACAAAATGTAATATCACCACAACTACTATCATCACCACAACCACAATCATTACCACAACTACTATCAACACCACAACCACAATCACTACCACAACCACTATACAATCATCACCACAACCACAATCACGACCACAACTACTATCAAAACCACAACAACACCACCACCACCACTACCACAACCACTATGCTACCACTACCACAAACACAACCCCCACCACCATCATTATTAATCATCACAGTTTTGAGCATCATCTAAAAATTTATTAACAACACCAACACCACCACCATCATCATCACACCAGCACTGTTATTGTCATCACCACACCCATTATCCCCGGCATTATCTTCCCCAAAGCCACCACACCCACCACAAAGAGTGACATCATACTAAAATCACACTCAAACCGCAGCAGCAATACTATATGTAATCACCACAAGCAAGCAAGCAAATACACAAACAAACAAGGATATTACATCATTGAAACCCACACACACACACACACACACACATATACACACACACTTAAACACACACACATACAGAAACACACACACAAAAACACATATACACATACATACATACATACACACATACATACACACATACATACATACACATACACACACACACAATCACACTTACGAACACACACTTACGAACACACACTTACGAACACACACACACAATCACACACACACACACACACACACACACACACACACACATACATACACACACATACAAACACACACACACACAAACAAACACACAAACACACACAAACACACAAACACACACACACACACACACAAACACACACACACACACACAAACACACACACACACACACACAGATCACTACTTACATGGTCATTGAAATTACTCTACAGGTATCGCCATCATAGCCAACAACACCTTAGAGGAAATAAACACTGCAATTACCACCGTCATAAACACACTACCACTACTACTACTACTACTACTACTACTACCACTGTTCCACTACCCCCTCACACCAACCACCTTTTGTCTCATTTGCACAACTTACTACTACACTACATCTGTCACTACAACTACCATCACGACCACCACCACTACTACTGCAACTACTACTACCATTGCAGCTACTACCATCATCTCAATAGCCACTATGCCACTAACATATCTACCACCATCACAACTACCACCACCACATCTACCACCAACACAACTACCACCACACCACCACTACCACTACACTATCACCACCACCACAACAAAACTACACTACCACCACCACCACAACAAAACTACACTATCACCACCACCACCACCACCACCACACCTTCCCCGTCACCACACCTCCCTCTCACCATAGTCATCACCACAACCAACATTCCGTTCCCACATCTGGACTGCTCCACTTTCCAAACCCTCTTCCCTCCACTCCCTCCACTCCCTCCCTCCCTCAGGCTCTTCCTCCACCACCTGTCTTGCCTTTATTAGTACCTACCTTCCTGCCACCCCTCCCTACGCCCTCCCTTCTTCCCTTCCACCCTTCTTGCCTGCCTATTCCCTTCCTATCTTCTTTTTCTTTCTTGCGACCCTTCCCTTTCCTTTGTGTCTATCTTTCCTTTTTTTCTTTTCCTGCTATCCTCCTCCTCCTCCTCTTTTCCTACTCTCTTCACACCTCATTCATTTCACTTGCCTTCCTATTCTCTTCATTTCTCCATCTTTCTTGTTACTCTTCCCTTTCCTTTGTATCTGCCTTTTCTTATTCCATCTTCCTGCTATCCTCATCCTCTTTCCCTATATACTCCCTTCACACC
>JAWZYT010005524.1:0-27500 GCA_034508575.1 Petrolisthes manimaculis
TAAATACAAAAGTTAACACACACACACACACACACACACACACACACACACACACACAACTGCAGAATTGTTATTGATTTTAATACTACTACCACTACTACCACTACTACTACCACTGACTACTACCACCACTACTACCACTACCACTACTACCACTACTACTACTACTACTACTACTACTACTACTACCACCACTACCACTACTACTACTACCACCACTACCACTACTACTACTACCACTACTACTACTACCACTACTACTACTACTACTACTACTACTACCACTACCACTACTACTACCACTACCACTACTACTACCACTACTACTACCACTACTACCACCACTACTACCACTACTACTACCACTACTACCACCACTACTACTACTACTACTACCACCACTACTACCACTACCACTACCACCACAAAAATCACTACTATTCAACACACTCTCTTTCTCATGCCTACCAACACACACACAACACACACACACACACACACACACAAACATGCAAAGACACGGATGATCAATACATACACACACACACACACATTCTCTCTCTCTCTCTCTCTCTCTCTCTCTCTCTCTCTCTCTCTCTCTCTCTCTCTCTCTCTCTCTCTCTCTCTGATACAAGGCTATGAAAGCAAGAAAAACATTTAACCTGTATTGAGAGAGAGAGAGAGAGAGAGAGAGAGAGAGAGAGAGAGAGAGAGAGAGAGAGAGAGAGAGAGAGAGAGAGAGAGAGAGAGAGAGAGAGAGAGAGAGAGAGAGTGTGTGTGTGTATGAAATGAAAGTGTGTGTGTGTGTATATGAATGAAAGTGTGTGTGTGTGTGTGGTATGTGTGTGTATGAATGAAAGTGTGTGTGTGTGGTATGTGTGTGTATGAATGAAAGTGTGTGTGTGTGTGTGTGTGTGTGTGTGTGTTTGTGTGTGTGTGTTAAAGTTTAAGGGTCACGAATGTTGACCTTGGGAGAAAACATTTGACCTCTCTCTCTCTCTCTCTTTCTTTTTTCTCTCATAAAAAACACGCTCACGTCTCTCTCTCTCTCTCTCTCTCTCTCTCTCTCTCTCTCTCTCTCTCTCTCTCTCTCTCTCTCTCTCTTTAGGCATTGATTCTCCTTTACCGCACATTCTCTCTCTCTCTCTCTCTCTCACTCTCTCTCTCTATCTCTGTGTGTGTGTGTGTGTGTGTGTGTTTTCTAGTATAGCAGGGAGGAATCACACAGAGAGAGAGAGAAAGAGAAAAAGAGAGAGAGAGAGAGAGAAAGAGAGCAGTCTATTAATCTATCTATCTATCAATCTATCCAAAAATATTTCACATAAAATAACATCTATTTCTTTATCTATCTATCTATCAATCTATCTATTTATCCAAAAATAATTCACATAAAATAACATCTATTTCTTTATCTATCTATCTATCAATCTATCTATTTATCCAAAAATAATTCACATAAAATAACATCTATTTCTTTATCTATCTATCTATCAATCTATCTATTTATCCAAAAAATAATTCACATAAAATAACATATATTCTCCATTAATCCCCAAAAATTTGACAATAATCCACTTACCAAAACTCTGAGTAATCCAATCATTTAATTAATCCACATATAACTTAATTAATCCACTAATCCTCTAAGTAATCCAACAAATGAATCCCCCAAACATCAAACTAATCCATACACTAATTAATCCCCAAATATTAAAGTAATCCTCCTCTTCACTCACCAAAACACTGAGTAATCCTATAATTTAACCCCCTGACATCACAATAAATCCCTAAATATCCAAATAATCCTTCCACATAATCCCCAAATATCTTCGTAATCCTAGTCTCCACTTACCAAAACTTTGAGTAATCCCGGTGCCAAACATATGAAGATGTAGGAAGGATTTAAAACACATCAATTAATCCCTAAATATCACAGTAATCCTAGTCTCCACTTACCAAAACTTTGTGTAATCCCGGTGCCAAACATATGAAGATGTAGGAAGGATTTTAAACAACTCAATTAATCCCTAAATATCACAGTAATCCTAGTCTCCACTTACCAAAACTTTGTGTAATCCAAAAACTTAACCCTCTGATATCACAATTAATCTATAAATACCTCAATTAATCCACAAATATCACAGTAATCCTCATCTTTACTCACCAAAACTTTGTGTAATCCAAATGCCAAACATATCAAGATGAAGGAAGGATTTAAAACACATCAATTAATCCCTAAATATCACAGTAATCCTCATCTTTACTTACCAAAACTTTGTGTAATCCAAATGCCAAACATATGAAGATGTAGGAAGGATTTAACACATCAATTAATCCCTAAATATCACAGTAATCCTAGTCTCCACTTACCAAAACTTTGTGTAATCCAAATGCCAAACATATCAAGATGTAGCAACGATTTATAACACGACTCTCCAGCCCTGTGGTTCATAAAGAGATGGTAGATGGTAGAGCCGACCCAGGGACTGACTGTGGCTACCAGGTGAATCCAAGGTAACACTGGTACGTTGATTTGGGACCAGGGGAGCAGGGTTTTCCACCAGAGTAAGATGTATAGCATAGGGACACCTGTACGGGAGATAGAGAGAGTAAAGATACGTGGTTAATTAGGTATATAGGTGTGATAAATGTGTGGTTAATTATATAGCAATCACACACACACACACACACACACACATATATATATATATATAGCAAGGTTACAACTCCTCCACTTACGTCCCGTACCTATTATATGTAGGTCCTATGTGTGTATGTATATATAAGTACCTATTCTCTGCTAGGTCAACAGTATGTATGTATGTATCTATAGTATGTATCTATAGTATGTATAGTATGTATCTATTCTCTGTTAGGTGAACAGAGGTTACACATTAAGGAAATAATCCCAAATTGTCTCCACCCGACCGGGGATTCGAACCCAGGACCTCTCGGATGTAAGCCCAGCCCTATACACCACCGGGCTGTGTGTGTGTGTGTGTGTGTGTAAATGTACGTGTGTGTGTGTGTGTGTATAACTGTAAATATGCGTGTGTGTAATCTGTAAATATGCGTGTGTGTGTAAATATAACTTTAAAAGTGTTTGTGTATGTATAACTGTAAATATGCGTGTGTGTGTGTGTGTGTGTGTGTGTGTGTGTGTGTGTGTGTGTGTGTGTGTAAGATACGTTTGTGGAGGGGACTGTATTGATTAGGTAATATGCTAGTGGTGGCGATATTGGAAGGAAAGGAGGGAAGGAAGGAAGGAAGGAAGGAAGGAAGGAGAAGGAAGAGAGATTGAGGGAGGAAGGAAGGAAGGAAGGAAGAGAGATTGAGGGAGGAAGGAAGGGAGAAAGGAGGGAGGGACAGAGGAGAAGGGAGGGAGAAAGGAGGGAGGGAGAGAGGAAAGGGAGAGAGAAAGAAGAAGGGAGAGAGAAAGGAGGGAGGAATGAAGAGGACAGAATATACGTAAGAATAAAATGTGAGAGAGAGAGAGAGAGAGAGAGAGAGAGAGAGAGAGAGAGAGAGCCTGCCTGTCTGTGTGTGCGTGTATGGGTTTTCTATGGATGTGTGTGTGTGTGTGTGTGTTATGCTTTGGTATGGATTGTGTGTGTGTGTGTGTGTGTGTGTGTGTGTGTGTGTGTGTGTGTGTGTGTTTGCTTTGGTATGGATTGTGTGTGTGTGTGTGTGTGTGTGTGTGTGTGTGTGTGTGTGTGCGTGTGTGGACAGACCTTGTAATCTGTGGACCTTGCAATTGCTCACGCACACACCCAAATACTTGGAAACACACACACACACACACACACACACACACACACACACACACACTCAATACCAATACTCCTAACACACACACACACACAAACACAGAAGAGATATGATTATTATTTACAAATGTTTCACAAAAAATAATATGTAAAATTATTGATAAAATTATATAAGAAAAAAATGGGTGAGAGAGAGAGAGAGAGAGAGAGAGAGAGAGAGAGAGAGAGAGAGAGAGAGAGAGAGGATTTATCTAGAGTTTAATTTAAAAGCATTTGACTTATATGGAAATTATAGATAGATAGATAGATAGATAGATAGATAGATAGATAAATAGATAGATAGATAGATAGATAAATAGATAGATAGATAGATAGTGAAAGGAAAATTACTAAAATGGAACAAAATATTGGTATAAAGTTAAGAATTTGAAAGACTAGAGAAACTAAAATGACACACACACACACACACACACACACACACACACACACACACACACACACACACACACACACACACACACACACACTATACCAAGATTCCTGAACAGTACATACATAGGCGTGGTGTGTGTGTGTGTGTGTGTGTGTGTGTGTGTGTGTGTGTGTGTGTGTGTGTGTGTGTGTGTGTGTGTGTGTGTGTGTGGTGAGGTGTATGACCGGAGAAAGCAGTATTGATCGTATGACTTAGAGTATAGTGGTGTGTGTGTGTGTGTGTGTGTATGTGTGTGTGTGTGTGTGTGTGTGTGTGTGTGTTATTATCATCATCGGTAGTAGTAGTAGTAGTAGAAGTAGTAAAAGTAGTAGTAATAGTAGTAAAAGTAGTAGTAATAGTAGTAAAAGTAGTAGTAATAGTAGTAGTAGTAGTAGTAGTAGTAGTAGTAGTAGTAGTAGTAGTAGTAATACAAGTGGTAGTGGTAGTGGTAGTAGTAATAGAAGTGGTAGTAGTAGTAGTAGTATCAGCTATTTATAAAAGAGAGAGAGAGAGATAGAGATAATGTCAAGGCAGGGAACATCACACAAAAGTTAATGTGACGAGTTGAATCAAGTTGAGTGTTTTTGTTGTTGTTGTTTTTTGTTGTAAATATACGTGTTGTGGTAAGGTCAGTGAAAATAATGTTAGTGGGTGAAGGTAGGTAGGTAGGTAGGTAGGTAGGTAGATGGATAGGTAGGTAGATATGTAGGGGAGGGGAGGGAGGATGGATAGGTAGGTAGGTAGATAGGTAGGTAGGTAGGTAGGTAGGTAGGTAGGTAGGTAGGTAGGTAGGTAGGTAGGTAGGTAGGTAGGTAGGTAGGTAGGTAGGTAGGTAGGTAGATGGATAGGTAGGTAGATGGATAGGTAGGTAGATGGATAGGTAGGTAGATATGTAGGGGAGGGGAGGGAGGATGGGAGGAAAGGAGGGAGATAAGGAGAGGAGGGAAAGGAGAGGGAGAGAAGAAAGGAAGGTAAATCAGATAAGAAGAGAGAGAGAGAGAGAGAGAGAGAGAGAGAGAGAGAGGTTAGGCTCCTTTCCTCCCACACACAGGAAGGCTGCAAGGACACGGAGAGAGAGAGAGAGAGAGAGAGAGAGAGAGAGAGAGAGAGAGTAAGAAATAGAGGGAGGAGAGGAAGGATAGAGTAAGAAAGAGAGAAATAGAGAGAGAAAGAGAGAGAAAGAGAGAGAGAGAGAAAGAGAGAGAGAGTAAGAAATAGATGAAGGAGAGAATGGAAGGATAAAGAAAGAGAGAGTAAGAAATAGAGAAAGGAAAGGAAGGATTAAATTGAAGGAGAGAGAGAGAGAGAGAGAGAGAGAGAGAGAGAGAGAGAGAGAGTAAGAAATAGAGTAAGGAGAGGAAGGATTAAATTGAAGGAGGCAGGCAATTGAGGGAGTAGTAAGTAAGGAGTGGAGGGAGGTGGAGGGAAGAGGGAGGGAATGGAGGGAGGTAGGAGGAGGGAGGAGGGAAGGGAAATGGAGGAAAGGAGGGAGGAGGGAAGAATAATAAAGGAAAGACAAGAGGAAAGAATAGGAAAAAGGAGAGGAGAAGTGGAGGAAAGGGAGGAAGAGGAGAGGAGGAGAAGTGGAGGAAAGGGAGGGAAGGAAGAGGAAGGGAGTGGCAGGGAGGAAGGGAGGAAACTCACATCATTACTTACCTCCCTCCCTCCCTCCCTCTCTCTCTCTCTCTCTCTCTCTCTCTCTCTCTCTCTAGTTTCCTCTTTATCTCTCTCTCTCTCACCCTCCTCTCTCTCTCTCTCTCTCACATTAAAAGTCAGGCGATATGGTTATTGTTTGTCTGTATGTGTGTATATGCCTGTATTTGTATGTATGCATGTATGTATGTGTGTATGTATGCCTATATGTGTGAGTGTCTGTATGTATGCATGTATGTGTATGTATGTATGTATGCCTATATGCGTCTGTATGTGTATGTATGTATGTGTGCCCAGTTGAACAAATTAGGAACAATAACACACACACACACACACACACACACACACACACACACACACGTCATGCGAGCAGCGAAACATATATATAATGTAGACGTGTGTGTGTGTATGTATGTCATTGTGTATGTGTGTGTGTATGTATGTCATTATGTATGTGTGTGTGTATGTATGTGTGTGTGTATGTATATGTCATTATGTGTGTGTGTGTGTGTGTATGGTGGCAAGGTTTCAAGACACGTATAAGCAATAATGTACTTTCACTGAGAGAGAGAGAGAGAGAGAGAGAGAGAGAGAGAGAGAGAGAGAGAGAGAGAGAGAGAGACCTAACTTAACCTAACCTAACCTAACCTAATCTAATCTAACCTAACCTAACCTAACCTGACCTGACCTAATCTAACCTAACCTAACCTAACCTAATCTAACCTGACCTAATCTAATCTAACCTAACCTAACCTAACCTAATCTAACCTACAGACAGGATGTGAAGTCATACACACACACACACACACTTTACATGACTCTCTCACACACACACTCACTTTACATGACTCTCTCTCACACACACACACACTTTACATGTCTATCTCTCTCTCACACACACACACACACACTTTACATGTATATCTCTCTCACACACACACACACACACACACACTTTACATGTCTATCTCTCTCACACACACACACACACACTTTACATGTCTATCTCTCTCTCACACACACACACACACACTTTACATGTCTATCTCTCTCACACACACACACACACACTTTACATGTATATCTCACACACACACACACACACACTTTACATGTCTATCTCTCTCTCACACACACACTTTACATGACTCTCACACACACACACACACACACTTTACATGTCTATCTCTCTCACACACACACACACACACTTTACATGTCTATCTCTCACACACACACACACACACACACTTTACATGTCTATCTCTCTCACACACACACACACACACTTTACATGTCTATCTCACACACACACACACACACACTTTACATGTCTATCTCACACACACACACACACACACACGCGCATGATCAGGCGATGTAACGAGCTGTGTGTGACTGTGTGTGAGTGCGAGAGAGAGAAAGAGAGAATCATGTAAAATGTGTTATGAAATGTAATGTTATGATAGTTTGTGTGTGTGTGTGTGTAACAAATGAATTAAAAACGAACTTATCAACAAACAAAACTAACTAACTAACTGACTAACTGACTAACTAACTAACTAACTAGCCTATACGAATGAATCCAAAAATGAAATAGCCTAATAAGCGAATAAACTCACTTACCATGCGTAATAATGTTGATAGTCTCATTGTGGAAATAGAATAGGCTCATTAGACAACCCTAACTTAGACAAAACAAACCTAACTAACTAACAAACAAGACAAAACAAAACAAACCTAACTAACTAACAAACTAACAAACCAATGCAATACTTACCATGCGTAATAATGTTGATAGTCTCATTGTGGAAATAGAATAGGCTCATTAGACAACCCCACACAGACAACAATGGCCTGTATCCCGTTTCTATGTAAGGGTTGAACTGAAGGTGTCTCGGAATCTCAGTACGACTCAGCAAAGCCTTCTTCGACCACAGGTGTAAAGTGCATTGGTTCGAACCCCTTTGAGCAGCGCTGGTGTTGGTGGTGTTGGTGTTCGGGGTTTTGTTCTTGTTCGAATCCATTTTACCATCCATATTTGTTGTGGTGTTGGTGTTGGTGTTGGTGTTGATTATGCCATTTTGCATTTGTTGTTGTTGTTGTTGTTGTTGATCTTGTTTACCACCAATTCTTTGTTTTAAGGCCATGTTTGGTGTTGTTGATGTAGGTGGGTTATTAGTATCGATAATCGAGGCTTCAACAACACCCCCACCACCACCACCACCACTACTATTGTTCTTGTAGTTGTTCTTGTTATTTACACTTGCTCCAGACATTTTGGTGGTGGTTGTTGTTGTTGTTATTGTTTTTGGTTTCTTTGTTTATTTTTTATAGTCTTCAGTTCTGGATGTGTTCTAAAGTTACCGTCGTAGCCTATAATAATAATAATATACCCTTATAGTTGTGTGTATGTGTGTGTGTGTGTGTGTGTTGAATAGGAGACTGTCTTTAGTGTGTATGTGTATGTGTGTGTGTATTGAAGAGGAGATACTGTCTTTAGTGTGTGTGTTTGTGTGTGTGTATTGAAGAGGAGATACTGTCTTTAGTGTGTGTGTTTGTATGTGTGTGTAGAAATGGAGATAGTCTTTTATGTGTGTGTGTGTGTGTTAGATATTACCCAGCCTGTAAGGGGAGGAGAAGTATATACTGCTTGTGTGTGTGTGTGTGTGTGTGTGTAGATACTGTCTTTGGTATATGTGTGTGTGTGTAGAAATGGAGATACAGTCTTTTATGTGTGTGTGTGTGTGTGTGTTAGATATTACCCAGCCTGTAAGGGGAGGAGAAGTAGATACTGCTTGTGTGTGTGTGTGTGTGTGTAGATACTGTCTTTGGTATATGTGTGTGTGTAGAAATGGAGATTGTATTTTATGTGTGTGTGTGTGTTAGATATTACCCAGCCTGTAAGGGGAGGAGAAGTAGATACTGCTTGTGTGTGTGTGTGTGTGTGTGTATGTATAAGGTATTACGTCCACTCGGTTGAAATTAGGGTTTAAAATTACGATCCAAATTACGTTTCACCTTCACGTCTTTTCACTGACTGACTGCGGCACTGAACGGGGGTGGGGGAGGGTGAGGGGTGGGTTAATGGGGGTGTTGATGGTGGTCAGGGTGAGTGAGAGAGAGAGAGAGAGGAGGTACAATCCAACAGTGAGGGAGGGATACTCTCACTCTACTGACTGCAGAGGGAGGGAGGAGGGCGAGCGGTGAGGGTGAGGGAGGGACGAGGGTGAGCAGTGAGGGGAGGGAGGAGGGGAGGGAGTGAGAGGTGAGGGTGAGGGAGGGGAGGGAGTGAGAGGTGAGAGGTGAGGGTGAGGGAGAGGAGTGGTAATAGTTAGAGGGTGTAATGAGAGGGGGAATAAGTAGGGAGGGGGAATAGGTACTAGGTAGTAGGGTATATGTCACTAGTAGGGGTATTGGCAGGGTGTCAGGGTGGGGCAGGGGGAGCAGGGGGAGGGGGTGATAATGGAGGGGAGGGATAGGGAGGGAGGGGGAAGGGGGGGTTGACAGACAAGTGAGGGTTGGGTTGCGTCAGTTGGCACATTTCCACCTACTGCCTATTTCCGTCCCTTTTATTTTTATTCTATTTTAACCCAACGACACTTTTTTCAGCAATGACAGTCTTCATATTTATTCATTTATCCCCGTGTAATTTTCCCATATGTCAAAATTTACCAGGGTTAGCCAATATACATCAATAGTTAAAATATGTTTGGTGTGGAATCAAAAATACCGGCATTTGTCTCCTATATAACGCCCTTATAAATGATAATACACGATATTACACTCAAAGGAAAATACAAACACACATAAACAATCATGGCTTTATTAAATATATGCCTAAATGACTCTGGGAATGTAGGTAAAGGGTTAAATAATGGGCGGGAAATTAATATTTTTGGCGGTTCCTTGCAACTCGAGTCATCAGCTGTTGGATCGATGTGTTGTTGATGTTTGGGCTGCGTGCGCATGACGTCATCACACAGACATTACGTCACTATTTATTATTTATCTATACATAATTGTTATATATTATTAATTAAAGAACATTGAAATAGATGAATAAATAGAATAAAATTAAAATAAATTAATTAAATTAAAGGCCAGCTGCAGATGTCATCACAGCCATTACGTCACTATTTATTATTTATATATACATAATTATATATTATTGATTAACATTGAAATAAATAAAATAAATAAATAAATAGAATAGAATTAAAATAAATTAATTAAATTAAAGGCCAGCAGACCCCCAAACAAAATAAACAAACAAAACACAACAACAACAACAACAACAACGAGCCTAAATACATTTCAAAATAATAATAGTGAGAAAAAAATTGCATCGAGAGATAATAAATAAAATGAGTATTTCTATGTAATTAAATCCAGCAGGTGAGCATTTAATTAATTACCGTCACTCCTTTAATTAACATATCCCATTCTCATACACAATAATAATAATAATAATAATAATAATAATAATAATAATAATAATAATAATAATGATAATAATGATATTTTTACGGTAATATTCGAGAATTCGTCCATATTCTGCTTTTGACTCGAAATTTTCAGAATATAATGTTTTATAATGTGCTTCGAAATTTTCACTGAGATTTCAAAGTGGGATTCGTTCGTAAGCTTCCTAACCACACTTGTAAGGCTTTATTCATTATTTCAGGTTTAATTCCACAGTAGTATTGGTTTGTAAGCTTCCCAACCACACTTGTAAGGCTTTATTCATTATTTCAGGTTTAATTCCACAGTGGTATTTGGTTCGTAAGCTTCCTACCCACACTTGTAAGGCTTTATTCATTAGTTTAGGTTTAATTCCAAAGTGGTATTTGGTTCGTAAGCTTCCCAACCAACCATATTTGTAAAGCTTCATTATTTTCCAAAAGCTGAGTATCCACATTCACAAAAACTCTCCAACAGTTAGATAATAATAATAATAATACCAATAATAATAATAATGATAACAATACCAATAATAATAATAATAATACCAATAATAATAATAATAATAATAATAATAATAATAATAATAATAATAATACCAATAATAATAATAATAATACCAATAATAATAAAGATAATAATAATACCAATAATGATAATACCAATAATAATAATGATAACAATACCAATAATAATAAAGATAATAATAATGATAATAATACCAATAATAATAAAGATAATAATAATACCAATAATGATAATAATACCAATAATAATAATACCAATAATAATAATGATAATAATACCAATAATAATAATGATAATAATACCAATAATAATAATAATATTAGTAATTTACACGACTTGGTATTTATTGAAAAAATTACCGTTTTGCAGCAGTGTTACCAGATCCGGCTTGGTCCCAGACTTTTGCCCCGGTCATTTATTGTATTTTATCACAATAATTTCCCGGTAGTTTGTCCAGGTTAGGTCCCAGTAGTCTGTCCAGGTTAGGTCCCAGTAGTCTGTCCAGGTTAGGTCCCAGTAGTTTGTCCAGGTTAGGTCCCAGTAGTCTGTCCAGGTTAGGTCCCAGTAGTCTGTCCAGGTTAGGTCCCAGTAGTTTGTCCAGGTTAGGTCCCAGTAGTCTGTCCAGGTTAGGTCCCAGTAGTCTGTCCAGGTTAGGTCCCGGTAGTCTGTCCAGGTTAGGTCCCGGTAGTCTGCCCAGGTTAGGTCCCAGTAGTCTGTCCAGGTTAGGTCCCAGTAGTCTGTCCAGGTTAGGTCCCGGTAGTCTGCCCAGGTTAGGTCCCAGTAGTCTGTCCAGGTTAGGTCCCGGTAGTCTGTCCAGGTTAGGTCCCAGTAGTCTGTCCAGGTTAGGTCCCAGTAGTCTGTCCAGGTTAGGTCCCGGTAGTCTGCCCAGGTTAGGTTCAGACTACCGGGACCTAACCTGGGCAGACTACTGGGACCTAACCTGGACATTTATTTACTGTATTTTTGTACTTTATTTTATAAATTATATATATTTTCTGTATTTTTGTATTTATTTATATATTCATTAACTTATATTGACTGTAATTTTGTACTTACATATATATTGATTTGTAGATATTGATTCATTTTGATTTACATATATATATATTATTTTCTAGATATTCATTCATTTTAATAATTTACTGTATTTAACGATATTTACATATATATTTCGATTTTTAGATATTAATTAATTCATTTATATATACTGTATTTCTGTATTTACCAATATATATTTATTAATTTACTGTATTTACACTATATATTTGTACTTTAACATATATATTTAATAATTTACTGTATTTACACTATATTTTTGTAGATACTTACACGCACATTTATTTTACACATATATTTATACTTACATATATATATATACTGTATATATTATTTACACTATATTTGTACTTACACATACATACATTTATTTACAGGAGAGGTTTATCAACATTATGGTTGGTGGTTGCTGTGTGGTTGGGTGTACGTATAGGTTCGGGTGTGGTAGTCGACTCTACCCGCTGTCGGGATACACTGGTTATGGACCGAAGGGGAACCAGAGACGGGCGTGGCTGGCGTGGCTGGAACACACCAACGGAAAACCCATCCCGGCTAAAAACACCAAGATGATTTGGATCTGTGGGGCTCACTTTGTTGGCGGTATATATTTGTACTTATACATATGTATTTATTAATTTACTGTATTTACTGGATTGGGGAGAGGATTGAGAGGAGAGGATAGGGAGGAAGGATTGGGGAGAGGGGAGAGAGAGTAGAGGGGAGAGGCGAGGATTGAGGAGAGAGGGGAGAGAGACTGAGACTGTGTTAAAAGGATATGTTGTGTGTTAAAATTCATTCATCTTTTTTCATCATAAGTGTGTAAATTAATATTGTAAATTGTATGTAAGTGTGTAAATTAATATTGTAAATTGTATGTATATGAGTGAATACATTATAATCTTGATATACTTACACACGGTTAATGTTTACAGGAATGCCGTCGGATGTTATGGATGTGACGAGTCCTTCCTGGGCACCCATAACACACACCACCCAGGGTAACAACGATGATAATGATGGTGATAATGGTGGTGACAAACACACCAACACACACACCAACACACACACCACTAGACCACAACGCAACAGGAGAAATACACGGAACTCACAGCGCAGCGCAAGTGTTGTCCAGACGGTTAACACAAACACACAACAAAACAAGCACCGAGCCACAAGTGTTGCAAAAATTAACACAAACACACACCGAATTAACACAAACACACAACAAAACACACAGGGAGCCACAAGTGTTGTGAAAATTGACACAAACACACACCGATCCACAAGTGTTGCGAAAATTAACACAAACACACAGGGATTTATTTATGTTGAGACGTTTAAAGCTGATAATATAGATAACAGAGAGACAGGTGTAAATATAGATAACAGAGAGAGAGGTGTAAATATAGGTAACAGAAAGAAAATTGTGATTAAAGAAGAGAGTGAAATAAATGTAAATAAAGAAGGGAGTAGAGAGAATATTAATAAAGAAGAGAGTAGAGAGAATATTAATAAAGAAGAGAGTAGAGAGAATATTAATAAAGAAAAGAGTAGAGAGAATATTAATAAAGAAGAGAGTAGAGAGAATATTAATAAAGAAAAAGGTGAAAATTATGCAAACGAAAAAGACGAAGGTAAAATAACTGTGAACGGAGGAAACGGGAAAAAAAAAGATTTACACGAAAGAGAAAAAAAGAAACAGACAACAACAACAACAACATCATATTGTGAGAGAGAGTTAGAAAGTGAGAGTGATGCATCCTTAGTCTGTGAGAGAGAGTGCGAGAGTGAGGGTAGAAAAATGCATGACCAAAATAATGCAACATCAACAACAACAACAACAACAACATCAACATCAACAACAACAGCAGCAGCAACATCTAACAGTGACATGGTACCAGCAAGAAACAACAACAAAAGCAATAAAAACAACAAAAGCAATGCAATGTGTGCGAGTGTTGCGACGTGTGCGAGCGACGAGAATATTACCGTCCAAAACCGCACCGCCTCTGACACACACGCTCACACAACACCAGAAAATAACAATGCATCTAAGAAATTAAAACGAGAAAGAGATGGAAATTCTGACGGAAATGTATATAGGAATTTAAAAAGTGATAGAGAGGCAAATTCTGACAGAAATGTATATAGGAATTTAAAAAGTGAAAGAGAGGCAAATTCTGACGGAAATGTATATAGGAATTTAAAAAGAGAAAGAGAGGGAAATTCTGACGGAAATGTATATAGGAATTTAAAACGAGAAAGAGATGGAAATTCTGACGGAAATGTATATAGGAATTTAAAACGAGAAAGAGATGGAAATTCTGACGGAAATGTATATAGGAAAGCAAAAAAAATGAGTCCTATTATTAGACACTCAGAAAGTTATGCAAATTCTGAGGCCAATGCATCTAGAGAATGTGAGAGTGAGAGTGAGAGAGAGAGAGAATGTGAGAGTGAGAGAGAGAGAGAATGTGAGAGTGAGAGAGAATGTGAGAGTGAGAGAGAATTGGAATGTGAGAGTGAGAGTGAATGCGAGAGTGAGAGAGAATGTGAGAGTGAGAGTGAGAGAAAATGTGAGAGTGACAGAGAATGTGAGAGTGAGAGTGATAGAAAATGTGAGAGTGAGAGAGAATTGGAATGTGAGAGTGACAGAGAATGCGAGAGTGAGAGAGAATGTGAGAGTGAGAGTGACAGAGAATGTGAGAGTGAGAGTGATAGAGAATGCGAGAGCGAGAGAAAATGTGAGAGTGAGAGAGAATTGGAATGTGAGAGTGACAGAGAATGTGAGAGTGAGAGTGACAGAGAATGCGAGAGTGAGAGAAAATGTGAGAGTGAGAGAGAATGTGAGAGTGAGAGAGAATGTGAGAGTGACCAGAAGACAAAACCCAACATGAGTGAGACAACAAGAACAACAAAATCATCAACAACAACAACAACCTCACCCAAGCCAGACAGTAATGAGGTACAATATATTATTATTATTGTTATTATAATTGTCCCTACAAATAGTTGTGGATATTACTAGGGTTAAAGTTCTATCAAGATTTGTCGCAATACCTTTTTTGGCAACTGTACATATATACATTATACATCCAATAATCCAGTGTTGAATAATGAAGGTTTATTATTGTACACGGCTTCAAGGAAAACTGTACAATTCACACCCATAATAACTACAAAAAAATAGGTATTACAGTACACATAATTACCACATACAGTACACAATAATTACAACAAAGAGTACAACACACATTTCCATAATAACAGTACAAATTAAAGGTATTACAGTACACATAATTACCACATACAGTACAACACACATCTCTCTAATAAAAGTACTAATTAAAGGTATTACAGTACACATTAATTACCACATACAGTACACATTAATTACCACAAAGAGTACAACACACATCTCTATAATAATAGTACTAATTAAAGGTATTACAGTACTCATAATTACCACATACAGAACAACACACATCTCTATAATAACAGTACAAATTAAAGGTATTACAGTACACATTAATTACCACATACAGTACAATAATTACCACAAAGAGTACAACACACATTTCCATAATAACAGTACAAATTAAAGGTATTACAGTACACATTAATTACCACATACAGAACAACAAAGAGTACAACACACATTTCCATAATAACAGTACAAATTAAAGGTATTACAGTACACATAATTACCACATACAGAACAACAAAGAGTACAACACACATCTCTATAATAACAGTACAAATTAAAGGTATTACAATACATTAAATTCCTTCTTCTTCTCTGCAACAGGATGATGTTTTGAATGAAGTGAAGAGCCTGCAGTGTAAGAAGTGTGGTGAACAAGTGAGTGGTGAAGCGTCAGTACTGGTGAATCATATCAAGTCCCACACCACAAGAAACGACACCACAACCACCACAACCACCAACGCCATCCCATCTACATCCACCAACGCCATCCCATCAACATCATCCACCACCACTGCCACTCACCGCTGGACACCAAGTTTACAGTGTGGTGTGTGTCAGTATTTAGGGGATCAGAAGCTTGACATGCTAACACACCTCAACACACAACACACACTGACCTCCACGTTCATCGGTACACCCTTTAAGTGTGTTGCTTGTGATGCCGGCTTCTTCAGAAAACAAGTACTACAGCGTCACATGGATGGACACTTGAAGGTGCTATCCAAGGAGGAGGTAATGGCCTATATTCAAGACCAGGAGGAGCAGGAGGAAAAGGAACGTCTGGAGGAGGAGAGGATACGTCTGGAGAAGGAAAAGGAAGAAATGGAGATGGAAAGGATACATCTGGAGAAGAGGAGGGTACATCTGGAGAAGGAAAGGGTTCGTATGGAGAAAAACAAGAGGGAACGTCTAGAGAAGAAAAGGGTAAGTTTGGAGAAGAAGAGAGAGAAGCAACGTCTGGAGAGGGAAAGGAAACGTCAGGAGAAGAAGAGGGAAAGTCTGGAGAAGAAGAGTGTACGTTTGGAGGAGAAGAGAGAGAAGGAAAGGCAACGTCAGGAGAAAGAAATGGAACGTCTGGAGAGGAAGAGAGGAAAGGAGGGTAAACTAGTGTGTCGTCTGTGTCTGAAAGTGTTTAAGGAAAGGAACACATTACTCCTACACACCATACAACACACAGACCACCATCCATACCAATGTGATCTGTGTAACAAGTTTGTATCAAGGGGCAAAGTATACTCACACCTCCGACTACACGTGAGGGACAGTACACACACCCTCACCTGTCACACCTGCCAACACACCTTCCATAGAACATCCCAACATCTGAGTCACCTTTGGAAGCACCACGTCAGGATAACCGGCCAACTCAGTCGCCAACATCACACCGAGGAAGATGGCGACAACAGTGACACACCAAAGAAAGGGAGGGAGAAGATGGTGTGTCCCGTGTGTGATATGAAACTGGAGGGTAAAATGGAACTCTATGATCACCTGTTCTCTCACCGCAACCTCCTCTCGCAACTACAGAGGGTAAAGAAGATGTGTGACGAAAGAATTCTCACAGAGTTGAAACCTCGTCGTGAACATCTCTATGAAGACATCTGGAGCCTCCTTAATGTCAAGGATAAGACTCTAAAGAATGCTGCCAAGCTTTATGAAGTGCTAAGGAAAATGAAAATAAACACACAACAGACAGACCAATGTACAGTTGATCAGAGTAGTATAGAACCCCAACCTCCACCAAGAAAGAAGCGCAAAAGCCACAAGAAATTGTCGAAAAAAGTGGTTGATTCTTCTTCTTCTTCTTCTTCTTCTGATGATGATGATGATGATGATGATGATGATGATGATGATGATGATGACGACCTCCTCCACTCCCACCACCAACACCACCCACTCTATGAACACAACTATTGCAGAGACAAGAAAGAAGAAGACCATGTGAAAGAAAGCAACACAAGGGTGAATGACCTGCCCCTCAGCACACAGTTAAAAGCCTTACTAAAGCAAACACCACGCACTAGACTGGTCATTATAAGCAAAAAGACAAAATATGAGAATCAAAATACAAGCACTGCCGCCACTGTACTTCCTCGAGATTTGGCCAAGACCCTACAAGCTGTAAACGACAAAGGCATGAACCCATCACCTTCAACAAGTACGAATGTAGAGAATCTGGTGGTGGAATGGAAATGGAAAATAGAAGATGGGGAAGAGGTGTGGAATGAAGGAAACAGTGGAATGAAAAGCAAAGAGAAGAATATCACACTAGAGGAAGAGGAGGAGGAGGAAGTGGAGGTGAAAATTGAAGATGTGAAAGTGGAGATTGAAGATGTGAAAACAGAATATAATGATGATGTGTACATTATAGGAGACAGCCAGATGTGGAGTAGGGAAAATGGGGAAGACTCAGCAATGAAAACCGAAGAGGAGGAGGAAAGGATGGTGGTGATAGAAGATGTAAAAATGGAGAATGATGATGTGTGCGGTACCAGTGAAAGCCAGAGTTACCCTCCGCATACTCACGATAAACCGAACGACATTAAAACAGAGTGTGCGGCAGTTGGCGATGACGATGGGAACAGAAATAACAATGACGCACACCTCGTCCCGGCCATTAACGACGGAATGAATTTAACCGTCGGGAACACAAATAGCCGAGGAATTAGTGAGGGCGCGGCTCAGTGTCAAAGGATTAATGATTTCAATATAGAGGAAGTTTATATCAAGGAGGAATGTGTCGATGAAGATGTGGTGATATCGGATAGTCTTGGGTGATAAAAATATAATAATAATAATAATTAAAGTACTGTATTATAATCTTGTGTGTATGGTATGTACTGTACTTGTATGTATGTATGTAGATTGTCAATACACATACAGTGAATATATATTTGTATTCACCACCTCCATTATCACCAGTCACTCTTTGAACAACACTATTTAAACAAACACTGCACCGTACTAAACAAACATTATTATTTTGTTGTAAGGTTGTGTGTTTCTGGACATAGTTTGGAGGAATCATAACTCTCCAATTTTTACCCCAAAATTAACAACAATACAGTATTGGAATTTTACTGTTTGGTAATATTGGTTTATTTTGTATTTTTTTGTAAGATATTGTACTTTTCCTTCCTATAACTGTAATGTATACATTACAGTACATACATTAATGTATTGTTTTGTATTGTTGGTGTTAAAGAGTGTGTAAAATAATTATAAAATTTTACATACTTCCATGTTTACATATAGCCTAGGCTATAAACTGCGTTTAAGTACCTGGGGACAGTTCTGTGTAAATATGGAAGTATGGAAGGAGAAATTAGGGAGAGAGCAGTGAAGGGTAGACAGGTCATAGGATCACTGGAGAGGATAATGAAAGGTAGAAGTGTGAATATGGAGGTGAAGAGGAGACTGAGTAAGAGTATAATCTTGCCAACACTGACATATGCATCAGAGACATGGACATGGAGTAGGGCTCATCAGTCAAGAATAGGTGCTGTGGAAATGAGTTACTTGAGAGGTGCATGTGGACTTACTAGGTGGGATGGAAAAAGTAATGAAAGTGTGTACAGTATAGGGCTGGGCAAGACTCTAAAGATTTGGACTCAATGGAATCGATTCTCAAAGGCAGTGGACTCGAGAGAATCGATCCCAGACTCGATTCTCTCCTTACTGCAGCGGTGTAGTAGTAGGGAACTAGGGATCACCCCATATCACGATCCCGACTGCTACACCGCCAACATCTGAAGTCAAATACCCACACCTCTCTCCTACTTGAACGCACATTTGTGATAGAAAAACAAATTTATCTTTCCATCATATTTATTTTTGATTGCAGTAAAATAAATATTCCATAAATACTCACAACTTCATTTCATATATAATGTAAAATAATGGTAAAATACAAGTTCTATAGCTACTCTCAACTTTATAATATATTATATAATGCAAATTCTTATACTTTTCTCAGATTTTTATTAAGGAATAGAATTGTATTTATATTTTCGTCACCAAAGCAGTTCCGTCACAGAGAAACTAAGTTCCCCCGCTTTGGAAAATAGCCTTTCTGAGGATCGATTCTCAGAGGAAGGGAATCGAGTCTAGACTCGGTAAGCTGGACTCGATAGGATCGATTCTGGACTCGATTCCTGCCCAGCCCTAGTACAGTATAAGAGATGTGGTATGAGTGAGAAGGCAATTCAGGCAGTGCTATTTTTTCTGGGTATTTCATGTTCTAAAATACTCAAACACATTTCCTTATGTTTATTAATGAATAGTTAAATGGTAAGAGTTCTTCAACACCTCAAAATTTAATTTAAAATCAGCTAAAATTTGTATATAAAAAAAGTTAACACTGCCACGGCAATGACGATTCCTGTGCAGCATGTCCCGGATGACACGAGTCAACAGCTACATGTTGGCGGAGTACCAACCCCACCGGGCTTATCCAGGTTAAATTTAACGTGGGGGTGGTAACGAAACTTTTTTTGCCGATTGTACATTTCCAAAAGTGTACTAAGTATTCCATTTAAAGTTTATAGAGAGGTGAAACAAATTAATTACCTGTATTCAAAACATTATTATTATTATTGTTATTATTACTACATATTACTGTATTATTTGTTCTTCTTGAATGTTAAAATATACTCACATTAGATGTTGGATTATTTATACTTCATTACCCTATATATATACAGTAGTTTTAAAGTGGCCTGTATTTTACACTACAAACTTTAGTACAATGAGAAATACATACATTCATACACATACATACCTACATACATACATACTGTACATACATACATACATACATAGGCCCTGAGAAGTCAATTTGGCCTTGAATCATGGAAATTATGTGATTAAACCTTTGCTTTACACTAAATAATTATATATATATGCATGATTCAAAACTATAACATTAAATTGGGTTTTTATTAATATTTTACACTTTCAATCATTAATATGCATGTTTCAAAACTATAATAATAGTATTTTATTAATATTTTACACTTTCTATATATTTGCATGTTTGAAAACTATGATAATAATAATATTGATTTGTTTTTATTAATATTTCACATTTTGAGTCATTAATCACACAGTCATTATATCGGTTTTATGTTTGGGGAAATATGTGTTTAATTTAGGGACCGTGTGTGTGTGTGTGTGTTTGTGTGATGTAGTCAGAAAATTGGAGGTGAATGAGTCCTTCAAATATTGCCACGAAACACACACACACATACATACACACAGACACCTATATGGAAGAAGTTTATTTTGTGGCATAGTCAGGAGGAATCAGAAGCCTCCAATTTTCATACACAATCACAAGGTCTTTAAGTTTGGTAAATCTGGAGCAACTGAATCCTCCAAACTATTACTGGTGACTTTATTTTAATTACTAATCTATTTTGTAATATCTTCTATAGTTGGAGGAGGGGATATTATTATTATTATTACACTGTATTATTAATTCTTTTTGTTATTTTCTATATTATTAATCTTTCTTGTTATCTTCTATACCGGTAATTGGAGGTGACATCTTTGGAGCTATGTGTTTCTTGTATATGTTGAAACAGATTACTAGTAAACCTATTATTATTATCATTATTAATCTTTCTTATTATCTCCTATATTATTAATCTTTCTTATTATCTTCTATATTATTAATCTTTCTTATTATCTTCTATATTATTAATCTTTCTTATTATCTTCTATATTATTAATCTTTCTTATTATCTTCTATATTATTAATCTTTCTTATTATCTTCTATATTATTAATCTTTCTTATTATCTTCTATATTATTAATCTTTCTTATTATCTTCTATATTATTAATCTTTCTTATTATCTTCTATATTATTAATCTTTCTTATTATCTTCTATACTTGGAGGTGAGAGTTTTGGTGCTATGTGTTCCTTGTATATGTTAAAACAGATGCCGGCAGTGAGACAAAGGACCAGTGAACCCTGAGCCGCCACTCTCATGTGAATCAGATACACCGAGGTCTTGATCTGTCTGTTCTTGAAGCCGTAGATACCAGCGCCCACCACGCCCATCAGACCAACCAGACCTAGATGGGGGATGGAGAGAGGAGAGGTGAGTGTGTGTGTGTAGGGTGAGTAGGGGTGAGAGTGAGAGAGTGTGTGTGTGTGTGTAAGGTGAGTAGGGGTGAGAGAGAAGGTGTGTGTGTGAGTAGGGGTGAGTGTGTGTGTGTGTGTGTAGGGTGAGTAGGGGTGAGAGAGAAGGTGTGTGTGTGAGTAGGGGTGAGTGTGAGTGTGTGTGTGTGTGTGTGTGTGTGTGTGTGTGTGAGTAGGGGTGAGAGAGTGAGTGTGTGTGTGTGTGTGTAGGGTGAGTAGGGTTGAGAGAGGGTGATTTCCGTGCCCCCCCTCCCAAGCCTGTCCCTAACCCCCGCACCCCCAACTCACCCACTATCATGAAGGGTGATTCCTTTGCTTTGCGGACAAATTTATCCGAGGCCGATTCTCCGTACTGGGCCATGGTGTTGTTGTTGTTGTTGTTGTTGTTTACTGCAAAAAAAAATAACAACAATGATGATGATGACTATACAAAAAAATAATAATAATGATAATGACTATGTAAAAAAATAACAATAATGATAATATAAAAAAATAATAATAATGATAATATAAAAAAATAACAATAATGATAATGACTATGTAAAAAAATAACAATAATGATAATATAAAAAAATAATAATAATGATAATATAAAAAAATAATAATAATGATAATATAAAAAAATAACAATAATGATAATATAAATAAATAATAATAATGATAATATAAAAAAATAATAATAATGATAATATAAAAAAATAACAATAATGATAATATAAAAAAATAATAATAATGACTACCGTATACAAAAAAATAACAATAATGATGATGACTATACGAAAAAAAAAAAAAAAATTATAATGACTATACAAAAAAAAAAAAAAATAATGATAATGATGATGACTATATAATTATTTTTTATATGTTGTTCTGAATTAATTAACACTAAAATAAATCTATATCTCACCTTTATCTTTTCCACTCATATGCTGCTTGTAATAAGAAAAGAAAAATATAAATAAATACATAAATATACTGATACCTAACCTGGACAGACTACTGGGACCTAACCTGGACAGACTACTGGGACCCGGTAGTCTGTCCAGGTTAGGTCCCGGTAGTCTGCCCAGGTTAGGTCCCGGTAGTCTGTCCAGGTTAGGTCCCGGTAGTCTGTCCAGGTTAGGTCCCGGTAGTCTGCCCAGGTTAGGTCCCGGTAGTCTGTCCAGGTTAGGTCCCGGTAGTCTGTCCAGGTTAGGTCCCGGTAGTCTGCCCAGGTTAGGTCCCGGTAGTCTGCCCAGGTTAGGTCCCGGTAGTCTGTCCAGGTTAGGTCCCGGTAGTCTGCCCAGGTTAGGTCCCGGTAGTCTGTCCAGGTTAGGTCCCGGTAGTCTGTCCAGGTTAGGTCCCGGTAGTCTGTCCAGGTTAGGTCCCGGTAGTCTGTCCAGGTTAGGTCCCGGTAGTCTGCCCAGGTTAGGTCCCGGTAGTCTGTCCAGGTTAGGTCCCGGTAGTCTGCCCAGGTTAGGTCCCGGTAGTCTGTCCAGGTTAGGTTAGGTTAGGTCAGACTAATTTAAAAATACACAATAACGGCAATTCTTTAAATATTTACCAAAAAGTATCATATATATAAATACAAGTGTGACCTAAGTTTAATACGAGTTAATAAAGTAATAATTAGGCAGAAATAATTACAAAACCTTTTAATAATCACACCAAAATTATCACCATATCACCATTACGTAATATATAACAAATAATGAGAGTATTATTTATTTATTAGTTAGTTAGTTTATTTATCAACATTTTTAACCATTAATAACTTTCTAAATGTCTTGGTAATGTTATAAAAGTGATAAATAAATGTCCTGTGAGTATATAAATAATAATAATGAGTATTAATTAATGGGAACAGATAAGATACGTAACTTAACTCATATTAATTAAATTAGTTTATTTATTTATCACCATATTTAACCATTAATAACTTTCTAAATGTCTTGGTAATGTTATAACAGTTATATAGAAATGTTTATGAGTGTATAATTGATCTAGGAACCTTAAAAATTACCTTGAATTACCTGGACAATAAATAACTAAAGACGATCTTAGAGAAACTGAGAATTATGCAATAACAAGAATATACACATTCATATTTGGATTAATATTTGTGTAAGGTGTGATTAAGTCAATATTATGGGGATATTTATAATTTTATGTATATTTTATGGTGTTAGAAAATGTATATAGATGTGTTGGATTATTGCTTAGTTGTTTTTATTGTGATATATTTTTTTTTGTGTTATTTGTGAATGTGTGTGTGATGTTTCAATCCTTGTTCATGTATGATTTATAATAATAATAATAATAATAATATCCTATGAATGATGTATTATGGTACGGTTTGATCATCATCTTTTTGCACATTATATGTTTTGTAATCATATAAGCATATCTAGTATGAGAGAGATATTGATACAATAATAAAACAATGGTGAATAAAGTAAAGTGAAGTCGTGTTGTACTTGTTCGAACACAGCTTTGTTTACATTGTGACGTCACTATTGACGTCATATTTATACCTACAGACAGTTATGTGTTATATTATCCCAAGGTTGAATGGGTCATATTAATGATCACACTCCACCGATATAGAATACGGCCAAAAATAAATAAATATATAAATAAATAAATAAATAAGCTCTGACGGCCGCATTCCAAGGCTGTTATCACAGTATGCAGCTGAAGGGCGATAACACACACATCCTGCGGCGTCGCCGCACCGCGTCGCACCACGCCGCATTATGCTGCGGCGAGGTGCGACGCTTTATCTTGTCTCATATCATGGCAAAACACACACAGTTTTATGTACAGATGTGGTCACACTGTCCTACCACACCACACCAGCTATCCTCTGCTAACACACCTTTATAATGAACAGATTTGACGTGGATTTATTTATTCCCAGCACCAAGACAACAAGGGATTTTTGTCATTAAAAAATGATTGAAACCATGAGCGTTTTTGAAAGTTTGGAAAGGTTGCAATTTTTAAGATACATTGATTGATTATTATTATTAATATTATTATTATTATTATTATTATTATTATTATTATTATTATTATTATTATTATTATTATTATTATTATTATTATTATTATTATTTTATTATATATGTTGGTAAGTGGACGTGTTGGTGACATGATCCAAGACTGACGTTAATACTTTCCTTATCTCATACACCTGTTATATTTCACATCATATATCATTATCTCTTATTAGTACACACACACACACACACACACACACACAGAGAGACACACTCACACATACACACACTCACAGACAGAGACACACACAAACAGACACACTAACATACACTCACAGACACAGACACACACACAGACACACAGACAGACCTTACGATATTATTGACTTGGGATTTAATGGCAAACAATTTTATTTTAGTCAGGCCTAGTATTTTATATTTACATTGCATATAAACTTTTATAGCTAACTTGGGACACGATCATGTAACTATATAAATATAAATATCAATGTATATTAAAAATTGCAACCTTTTCAAACTTTCAAAAACGCTCATTTTTCCAAACTTTTTTTTCAATTTTTAACGATACCAAGATAAAATGTTTCATCTTCACTATTCCCCAGCAGAGATACAAGAGACATTGCCCTTTATATTTGGCAGAGATAAATATTAACAGATGTGGGTGGGTGGGTGGGTGGTAGGAAAGATGTGGGTAGGTAGGTAGTGGGTGGGTGGGTGGGTGGATAGGTAGGTAAGATGTGTGTGGTAGGTAGCGGCGGGGCGGCGGCGGCGAAGACGAATATAATAATAATAATAATAATAATAATAATAATAATAACAATAATAATAATATGGGAGGTAACAGATGGGTTGGCTGGTTGGTTTGTAACGTAACATAATTTGTGGGAATAAGGTTACATAAAAATTATTACTTTTATCATACAATCTCTCTCTCTCTCTCTCTCTCTCTCTCTCTCTCTCTCTCTCTCTCTCTCTCTCTCTCTCTCTCTCTCTCTCTCTCTCTCTTCATAAATACATACATACATTCTATCTTTATCTCTTTACATACATACATACATTCTGTCTCTTTTCCTATATACATACATACATTCTATCTTTCTCTCTTTACATACATACATTCTTTCTTTCTCTCTTTTCCTACATACATACATACTGTACATTCTATTTTTATTTCTTTACATACATACATACATTCTATCTTTATCTCTTTACATACATACATAAATACATACATACATACAAAAATACAAACCACAAAAACAACAACAAATTAATAAAAATAATAACAATAAGATAAAGTATGCTACAATCAATATTATTAATTAATTTAAAATATTCTCAAAAGCAAGCAAAAAAAAAAATATATATATAACTCTTATTATGAAAAACAACAGATGGTGTGGGAGTAAAAAAGTCTCATGGGACGTTGGGTATATAATAAGCTTTGTGCCTTTCTTGTCCTCAGTTGCTTTACACACGCAGTTAGTCGACCATATAGTATAAATTTTCCCTCTTCTATTTTATTTTTTTACAAAGAAAGGTAAGATTAGTTTTTATAATTTCCCTCTCTCTCTCTCTCTCTCTCTTGTATAATAATAATAATAGTAAGTTAAGATGAAAGGAAGGTAAGTTGATTGATTATTGATTATAATAATTTCTCTCATAATAAAAGTTTAAATAATAATAAGTTAGGAAAGTTTATTTATTGTTGATTATAATTTACATCTAAAATTTGACTAAAAGACTATAATTATGTATTCTAAGTGTTTCTGAGTTATATATAATTATGAATTGATGACGTCAGATTGAAAATATGTGTGTGTGTGTGTGTGTGTGTGTGTGTGTGTGTGTGTGTGTGTGTGTGTAATTTGTCCATTTCTGGTAAACATCTTAGTAATATTAATACATTTATATTACACAAATATCCATTTGAAGTGTGTGTGTGTGTGTGAGTGTGTATGAGTGTGTGTGTCTCCAAATGAAGTGTATGCTTGCATGTATGTGTGTGTGTAACTTATATACACACACATATAAAAACATTTCCAGATGAAGTCTACGTGTGTGTGTGAGTGTGTATGAGTGTGTGTGTGTGTCCAGATGAAGTGTATGTGTATGCATGTATGTGTGTGTGTAACTTATATACACACACATAATATAAAAACATTACCACTTTTTTCCAGATGAAGACTACATGTGTAAATGCATTGGTGACAGCAGCAATGGTAGTAGCAGCGAGTGTGATTACAAAAACAACAGGTGCTGGTGTTGATGTGACTGAACCTCCACTTGTCCCCTGTTCCCTTGAGGTCTCCGAGTCTTGCCCAGCTGAGGATGGTACTTACCCTGTCTATCTACCCCATCCTGACCACTGCTCGATGTTTTGTACTTGTAATGGAGGGGTTGCCTTTGAACAGCAGTGCCAATTAGACCTCTTATGGAATGATGTGTTGAATGTGTGTGACTGGCCTGAGAATGTAAGTGTTGATGAACTTATATTATGATTATTATTACTATTATGATTACTATTACTATTATGATTACTATTACTATTATGATTACTATTACTATTATTATGATTACTATTACTATTATGATTACTATTACTATTATGATTACTACTATTATTATGATTATTGCTATGATTACTACTACTATTATGATTGCTATTATTATTATGATTACTACTATTAATACTACTATTATGATTACTATTACTATTATGATTACTACTATGATTACTATTACTATTATTATGATTACTATTATTATAACTACTACTAATAATAATAATAATAAATCATGAATATCAATGACACTACTACTACTACTATGTAAATTATAATGACTACTACTATTACTACGACTACTACTACTAATAATAATAATAATCTTTCAGGTAAATTGTGGCATGCGTCCGAATCCTT
>JAWZYT010005524.1:30000-31738 GCA_034508575.1 Petrolisthes manimaculis
CATTATATATATATATATATTATTATTATTATTATTATTATTATTATTATTATTATTATTATTATTATTATTATTATTATTATTATTATTATTTATTATTTATTTTTTTTTATTACAGGTGGACTGTGGAAGCCGTCCCATCCCATAAGCAATTTATATGTATAATTGAAGGCTTCTGATTCCTCCTAACTATACCACGAAACAAATAAATAAACAAATAAACAAAATTATAATAATGTTTCGTGGCTATGTATAATAATTAATTAAAGGACTTATTTACCTTCAATTTCCTTTTAATAATTATACAGCTAACTACATCATCCTTCTTTGAATGTATTTGAAATAAGAGCTAAAAATAAATAAATTAATTAATAAAATATAATAAACATCTAAGGGAATTTTTTAGTTTCGTTTCCCCCGTGAATTCAAAAGATAAACAAAAAAAAAAACATTGAAAGTATGACGTGTGTGTGTGTGTGTGTGTTTGTGTGTTTGTATGTGTGTGTGTGTGTGTGTAATTAAATTCTACACCATTTAACGCTTACAAATAATTGAAAAAAAAACAGCTAAATAAATGAATAAACAAACATTTAAAGTATGACATGAGTGTGTGTGTTTGTGTGTGTGTTTGTATGTGTGTTTGAGTGCGTTTATGAAATTAAATTCTACATAATTTAACACCTACAAATAATTGAAAAAAACCCTAAATAAATCAATAAAATATAATAAACATCTCAAAAAAAAAAATTTAGTATCGTTTCCCCCGTGAGTTGAAAATGTAAACAAACATTAAAAATAGTGACATGTGGCGTGTGTGTATGTGTGTGTTAAGGCTTGGGGGGGTTTGGGGGGTGGATGGGAGTAAGGGGACAGGCTTGGGGGGGGTTTGGGGGGGTGTGGGAGTAAGGGGACAGGCTTGGGGGGGGACTGGGGGGGTGTGGGAGTAAGGGGACAGGCTTGGGGGGGGTGGGAGTAAGGGGACAGGCTTGGGGGGGACTGGGGGAGTGGGGGAATAGGGGGATAGGCTTTCTACCCACTCCAAGCCTGTCCCCCTATTCCCGCACCCCCCAAGCCTGTCCCCTATTCCCACACCCCCTTAATTATTATTATTATTATTATTATTATTATTATTATTATTATTATTATTATTATTATTATTATTATTATTATTATTATTGTGTGTCCAGAATGGTAAGTATTGCACCATTTTTTTTACTATAGATGAAGATATATGGGAAATTATATTTATTGATCTGTTTATAGTTTATATTATAATTATGTGAATTAATGTGATTGTTTGTATAGAGAATATATAATTATGGAATGTATTAGTTATTTATATATTTATAGTATATACTGTATGTAAATTTATTTGGTTCTTTGTATAGTAGTCTGTATGTGTGTGTGTGTGTGTGTGTGTGTGTGTGTGTGTGTGTGTGTGTGTGTGTGTGTGTGTGTGTGTGTGTGTGTGTGTGTATATGTATATGTGTGTGTGTGTGTGTGTGTGTGTATTTTATGGTATATCATCATCAATATTCGTGAATAATGAAAAACTCTAATATTTTTTTTGATCTTGGTGTTTTTAATTAATTGGTAAATATGGAGTAAATTGATTCCTCCAAATTTTTCCAAGCAACAACAGAAACCCATACTGTATATAATTATTTTTCTGTTCATTTGGTCCTGTTGTTTCTTTGTGACATATATATATACTTTGGAGGAATCAAGGCACTCCAAT
>JAWZYT010005525.1:0-25000 GCA_034508575.1 Petrolisthes manimaculis
AACGAGGGTAAAGGAGGTGAGAGAGAGAAAGTACAAAGAGAGTGAGAGAGAGAAAGGGGGGGGGAGCTAGAGTGCGTAGAGAGTAGGGGTTTAAGAGAGAGAGAGAGTAGAGAGTAGGGGTTCAAAGAGAGAGAGAGAGAGAGAGAGAGAGAGAGAGAGAGAGAGAGAGAGAGAGAGAGAAAATTGGGCACATAAAAACATGATTAAATTGAATATAAAGAAAAGTATATGGATTACACACACACACACACACACACACACACACACACACACACACACACACACACACACACACACACACAAACAGGTATTTTAACTCACACACAAACACACACACACACACTTACCACTACACATACGCCCACAAGCATGCTACCACACAAAGACACACACACACACATCATAACACACACACACATACACATCATAACACACACACACTACACATCATAACACACACACACAACCATCATAACACACACACACACACATATATATATATATATATATATATATATAAAATACATACACAAAAGCAATATAACACACACATTCACATACAAACATTATATCACACACACACACACACACACACACACACACACTTATTTACCACAACACATACACAAAAGCATAACACACACACATACACAAAACATTATAACACACACACAGACACACACACACCACACATACACATTATATCACACACACACACCCACACCCACACACATACACAAAACATTATATAACACATACACACACATACACACACATACACCTACTTACCACAACACATATGTTGAGTGTAGCAAGTCCATATTTACTAACCAAACCCATCTTGATTTATTATAACTTCCTTCCTTCCTTTATTCTTTCCTTTATTTATTCTTTTCTTCTTTCTTCCTTTCCTTTATTCTTTTCTTTTCTTTCTTTCTTCCTTTCTTTATTCTTTTCTTTCTTCCTTCCTTTCCTTTATTCTTTTCTTTCTTCCTTCCTTTCCTTTATTCTTTTCTTTCTTCCTTCCTTCCTTTATTCTTTTCTTTGTTTTTTTTTCCTTTCTTTCTATATCTTCTCTTTCCTTCCTTTCCTTCTTGTTTCCTTCCTTCCTTTATTTCCTTTTTTCCTTTTTTTATTTTATTCCTCGTTCCTTCTTTCCTTCCCTCCTTTTTTTATTCTTTCCTTCGTTCCTTCTTTTGTTTATTTTCTCTTTCTTTCCTTTTTCCTTATGTATACTTTCTCCTTCCTTCTTTATCACATTCTCTCTTTTCTGTTCGTCTATCCTTCCTTCCTTCTCTCCTTCCTTCCTTCCTTTATTCTATTTTCTCTTTATTCCTTTTCACTGTCCTTTTTTCTCTTCTCTTCTCTTTCTTTCTTTGTCTCTCTCTTTTGTTTTTCTCTCTTTGTTTATCTTTCTTTGTCTGTTTCTCTTCCCTTTCTTTCTTTGTCTTACTCTCTTGTTTATCTTTCTTTGTCTGTTTCTCTTCCTTTCTTTCTTTGTCTCTCTCTTTCCTTTGTTCCCTAACTCCTCTCACTCACTAACTCTCTCTCTCTCTCTCTCTCTCTCTCTCTCTCTCTCTCTCTCTCTCTCTCTCTCTCTCTCACGAGCTTATAAACACACGAACAAAGAGTAGAAGCGAGAACGAGTGTGTGTGTGTCTCTCTCGCACTCTCTCTCTCACTGTGTGTGTGTGTGTGTGTGTGATAGAGAGAGATAGAGGGTGAGGGGGAGAGGGGGGGTAGATAAAAATTGAGGGAGAGAGAGAGAGAGGGGGGGGGGGGAGAGATAAGAATTGAGGGAGAGAGAGAGAGAGAGGGGGGGGAGAGATAAGAATTGAGAGATGAGGGGGGGGAGGTAAAGATAGAAAGAGAGGGAGAAGGTGGAGGGAGAGAGGGGATTGGCTGATAAAGATAGAGAGAGAGAAAGGGGGGTTTGATAAAGAGAGGGAGTGAGAAACGGACCTTATGTGTGTGTGAGAGAGAGAGGGAGAGAGAGAGTGAGAGAGAGAGAGAGAGAGGGGGGGGGGGGGGGTAGATAAAGAGAGGGAGTGAGAGTCGGGCCATATGTGTGTGTGAGAGAGAGAGGGAGAGAGAGAGAGAGGGGGGGGGGTAGATAAAGAGAGGGAGTGAGAGTCGGGCCATATGTGTATGTGTGTGTGTGTGTGTGTGTATGTCTATATGTATGTGTATATGTGTATATATGTATATGTGTGTATATATAAGTATGTAAGTGTGTGTATATATATGAGTGTATGTATACGTGTGCTTACTTATGTGTGTGTGTGTATGTATATGTGTGTATATACGTGTATGTATATGTGTGTGTATGTGTGTGTATGTATGTGTGTCAATCAGCTTATCTTATCAACACTTTATTTGTCATTCGTCAAGGTTGATTGTGTCGTAAAAAAAAAAAAAAAAAAAAAAAAAAAAATCATAAAAATAATAATAATAAAAATAATGATAAAAAAATAAAAATAATATTAATAATATTAATGATAAAAAAAATAAAAAGAATAATAATAATAATAATAATAATAAAAATAAAAATAATATTAATAATAATAATGATAAAAAAAATAAAAAGAATAATAATAAAAACAATAATAATAATAATAAATCAATAAAATAAAATAATAAACAGTGATATATTTTGCCATGTTCCCTTCAGTCAACATATGCAGCCTGGCCCATACCCGAGGCTTGTTTTTATATTTTAAGGTTATGTTAAGTTTATCTATTTACACGTGTGTCTCTTTATCTATCTGTTAATTTGGTTTCTTTGCTTATTTATTTATTTATTTATTTGTTTTGTGTTTCTATATCACGATGGAGATATACCTGATAAAGAGAGAGAGAGAGAGAGAGAGAGAGAGAGAGAGAGAGAGAGAGAGAGAGAGAGAGAATGTGTGTGTACGTGAGAGTGAGAGAGAAAGAAAGAAAGAGAGAGGATGTGTGTGTGTATGTTCATGAGAGAGAGAAGGGAAGAAAGAGAGAGAGAGAGAGAGGATGTGTGTGTGTGTGAGAGAGAGAGAGAGGATGTGTGTGTACGTGTCCATGAGAGAGAGAAAGAGAGAGAGAATGTGTGTGTGTGCGTGTGTGTGTGTGAGAAACGTCAGGTGTGGAGGAAGGTGACGCAATCATTTACATAAAAAAGTTCATTTAATTAATTAAGAGGAGAGTAAAGTGAGTAATAGAATACTACTACTACTACTAATACTAATAATAATACTAATAATAATAATAATAATAATAATAATAATAATAATAATATTACTAATACTAATACTAATACTAATACTAATACTAAACCCTCCAAAATAAAAAAAATGAAAAAAAATTGGAACAGAATGAAGAACCTTAATTACTAAAAAAAAAAGTTGATAAAAATGGAACACGTAGAATCCTAAATATATATATATATATATATATATATATATATATATATATATATATATATATATAATAAAAATAGTTGAAATATGACCTGTTTAATTAAGAAGTGAAAATATTAAATTGGAGGAAATTGGAGGTTAGTGAGTCCTTCAATTAATGCCACGAAACACACACACACACACATACACACACACACCTATATTGGAGGAGATTGTTTGTTTCGTGGTATAGTCTGGAGGAATCTGTGAAGTCTTCAAGTGTTGTGTGTGTGTGTGTGTATGTGTGTGTGTTGTTTATGAGTTACAATTAAATGGGTATTTTCTTGACGTAACCGGAAGGGAATTACACACACACACACACACACACACAGATCAATAAACTTACACCCTACATAATTAAACACTATCGTTATATTATGTACACACACACACATATCATTAAGTTTACAATACACACATACACACTAATTCACATATCAATAACTTTACACACATACACACACGCATACGCATATCAGTAAATTTACATCACACACACACACACACACACATATTAGTAAGTTTACATCACACACACACACACACACACACACATGACAAAGGGCAGGAGTGAAGGGAAGGAAGGATTGATTGGAGAGAGAGAGAGAGAGAGAGAGAGAGAGAGAGAGAGAGAGAGAGAGAGAGAGAGAGAGGGGGGGGGGGAGTGGAGGGGGGGACTACACAGAATAAAGGAGAACGAAGGGAAAGGGAAAAGCAATAAAGAGGAACAAGCAAGAGAGAAGAGGAATAATGGTAAAGAAGGAAAGGGATAAATGGGAAGAGAGAGAAAGGGGAAGGGAATATAGGAAAGAGAGAAGGGAGGAGGGATAAAGGAGATAATTATAGATGGCAATAAAGGGGAAATAAAGAGGAGAGAAAGGAATAAAGGATAGAGAAAGAAAGGGATAAAGGATAGAGAGAGAAAGGGATAAAGGATAGAGAGAGAAAGGGATAAAGGATAGAGAGAGAAAGGGATAAAGGATAGAGAAAAAGGGATAAAGGATAGAGAGAGAAAGAGATAAAAGAGATACAAAAAAGGAGATAAAGAGGAAATAAGCTTCTTCCATATAGGTGTGTGTTTGTGTTTCGTGGTAATTAATATGTGAAGGATTCGTTTACCTCCAATTCTCTGACTACGAACACAGATTATTATTATTATGTAGTAGAAAATAATTATGGTGTGTCTATCAAAGGAGTATGTGCATTATTATATCTATAGACTGACTGTGTGTGTATGTGTGTGTTTATTTGGGGTCGAGTGAAATTTTTGTCAGATCATGTTGCAGTTTTAAGAAATATTTGCCCACTTTTTTTTTTCTTAACTTCATTAAACAATTACTTTAAGACAAACTTTACGTTCCTTTACTGTATTTAACCTTCAGCTTTTAAAATCCACACTTTTATTAGGAACAAGTTGACCATATTATTATTTTTATAACTTTTTGCTTCTTTAAGAATTCCGAAATAATTTTAAAAACCAACCTTTTATTAATAATGAACAAGTCGACCATATTTTTATTACTATTTTTAATTCTTATAATATTCCCAAGTTGTTTTAAAATCCTGAACAAGTCTACTAAGTTATATTAATAACTAATTTTGCTTCTTATAATATTCCTAAGTCAATCTTTCTTTTTTCTTTATGCGGGATAGACAGATGCAATAGTTAGTTCTTTATGTGGCATTTTATTACAAAACTCTAAAACATATATTATGAAGAAAAAAAAAAATAAGATCACAGACATACACATAAAAGTATAAGGGGTTAAGAGAAAATAAATCATACGAGAACAAAATGATTATCAAACAGGTACACTGATAAGGTATGTAGGACACATTTATATACACACAACTAAACCTCTTCAAATATTATGAAAAAACAAAACTTAATAAAATAAATAAAAGTTTGAAAATTAATCGTGTATTTTAGAAAATGCAAAACTTCTAATGGAAAAAGAATGCGAAATTTTCTGGCAACATGCAATTTGTGAATAATTTGCATTCACATGTGGGTACAGTACTTAAAAATGTTGTTCAAATAATTACAAGATGGTTTTACAGTATATGTATTTTTTTTATATTATAGAGTTAATTGTAACTATTTATTTTATGCATCTGTATAATTTTTAATCTATACCAATATTGCCATTGCATTGAAGTGGTTTAGTCGTGTTATAATATAAATGGATAATTATACCCAACTTAAAAAACTCTTCATTCTCCAGTAAATACGTAGCAACTAAAACTTCTCCACTAAATAACTTCGATATAAATGAAAATGATAAACATTCAACACTGATACTGTACAATCTTTCAGAAAAAAAATAAATGCCTTTCTCAATAGGACTAAATTATATACCTTCATCTCAATAATTATTCTCTTTATAAAAATGAGAAACAGAAAAAATCTAAGTACCTCTTAACCTTCCCACTTCCATTAATATTACCCTACATACATAAACATTGTAAATGCATTCTCCTTTAAAGAGATTATTATTTTGTTTTTCCTTCAATCATATCAAAATCTATATTCCTTCATTTCCAAATACGAATCAGAAGGCAACCTAACCATTCTGTATATCTATGGGGAGATTCAGTTTGTTGGTGAATTGGAAGGTCTCCGATTCCTCCAAACTATGCCGCCAAACAGATCCCCTATTAGTAACATTAATGGTTGTCTGTTCCATGGTATAGTTTAGAGGAATCTGTAGCCTTCCAATTTACCAACTAGAGAACCTCACCTCCATAGTATTACAAATCACAGGACTGACTAAATAGAGTAGAAAATATAAACTTTCAATAAAGTCAGCAGAAGTGTAAATACAATGCTAAACTTGACATACAATCATTGCCTGTATCTGCAAAAGCCGTCACTCATTGCTTGCGGTTTGCACATTGCTTGCTTCCTTGCTTATTATTTGCTGGATATTTCACACACTGCTTGCATTGCTTCCTTGATGGATAAATATATATATATACTTGTGCGTGCAAATTTTCACTCCTTGTATCCTTGCTTGAGAATAGTAATATAATCACAAGTTTTAGGTCTTCCCTTGCTTGTCACAGTGATATTTCCAGTTATATATTGTGGCTTGATGGTGAAATCTGCTAGGTGCTTCACAAAGTTGGGTCTCCCTCCACTCCAACTTTTGACGGTCGATTCCTTTTACTTCGTGTTTTGCAGGAATAGATAGGAGAGTGATTGTGTGTGTGTATGTGAAAGAGGGAGTGTAATGGGTGTATAATTCACTCTACCAAGTTAGATGAGGGACTTAGTGGTTTGAGGAGGGTGTAAGATATAGGGGGTGAGGGGGGAAGTACAACTGAAGGAGTGATGGGGGTATAAAGGCTAACTATATAGGGTCATTGGAGGCGAGAGGAATAGGAAGAAAGGAGTGGAAGTAAGAGAAATGGGTTTGGGAAAGTTCAGGAGTTTTAAGCATAGTGACTGGAGCCCGACTTGCTTGCCAGACCACAAGCACATGTTACTGCCATCACCTGCGGAAGGAAAAAATAATTAACGATGTGAACAGAAACTATTTACTAATGCGAATAGAAATTATGTATCAACAGAAAATAATTGCCGACATGAACAAATTTTAAGCCACGAATAGAAACAAACTAATTACCAACATGAAATTGATAACTGTATATTTCATCACTAACCAAAAAATAAATACCGACATAGATAAATATAATCACACACCAGTACTAATCAGGAAAAATAATTATTTCCGACAGATGTACAGTAAATGTGTACGGTTAACATTTACGACATGAAGAAATATCCTGACTTTAGTACAGTACTTATACGGCACAACTCACACTTTGGGCCCGTAACAAATGTACCATCTGAATCGACTATGGATAATCATTATCTCAGTAGGAACATGACTCATTTTTTTTTTCTCTTTCTGGATGTTTGTGATAAATTTGGTAAGTTATTGTTGAGAAATGGCATATATATACAATAGGATCTACAGTATAAATTATGAAGGAAAATGTAACCAGGAAAGCCTAGCAATGAAGAGAAAAATCAAGAATCCTGTACAATGACTATCCATGAAGAAGGGAAAAATCTCCTGAAATTACAGTAATGGCTGTAAAAACATACCAATGCAACAACCACCAACCTGTACAGAAGAGGAAAAAGCTCCTAAAATCACATTAATGGCTGTAAAAATATAAATACAATGACCACTACCACCACCACCCTGTACAAGAGGAAAAATCACATGAATGGCTGTAATAATATAACAATGCAACAACCACTACTACCAACCTGTACAATAGCCATGATGAAAAGGACCACACACAGTCCAATGGTCTCTCCCTGCAGGTCTTCCTTGACTGCATCGAAGCAGCCCTTGGTGTAGATGGTGTTGCCAGCCACAGCAGCCGGGAGGAGAGCCTGACCAGTGCCGCATTTCTCGGTCACCTCACGGCAGCAGCTGTCCGCCACGTTGCCAGTGGGGGTCCCGTAGTCGTAGCTATTCCAGTCAGTGTAGTTGCTCACGCCACAACATTCAAGCTACAGTGGCAAAGAGAATTGTTTACAGTTTCAATGGATGCTAAAGGAAGACAAGAGTAGTGGAGGGAGGAAGGTTTGTGTGTATGTGGTCAATTAAAAAAATCTATCTTATCTGTGTGTGTATCTTATTACACAATAACACTTGTATCTGCATTTAGTCTTTTGCTGAACACCACCAAATGTTTTCCACGTACTGTATATATATACAATATATACAACTCATACAGAAGATCTTTGATATAGCATGTTTTAATACATATACAATCCTTCACTGAAGATCACCAATATCTTCCCAGACTTCTATTATTCACTGCCATATAATGTGATCAACTGGACCAGTGTTAGAGTTGTCAGAAAAGTCTACTGTTTAAAAATTAGTTGGTTACAGTTTTCTCACAACCAAAGCTTTAACTCCGCATTTGCCAATAAAATTAATTGTTTCAGAAAGACGTAGGCAATCCAAAACCGTTAATTATGATATGCATCTCACATGACAAAAGAGTTTGTAAATTCTTCACACACTATGGAGAGAAAATTGTATTCTTCCACTTCACCCACAACAAATAGCCCCCTTCATTACAGGTCCGATCAAAATACAATATCCAAATGAAGTATTTCATGTGAATGTAGGCCAGAAACTTACATCGTGCTGGAACTGGTCAATGGATTCGTTGAGAGCCTCGTCCTCCCCTCCGTACTTCACGAAGGCCTTGGTCATGCCATCCTTAATGTATTCCTCTGCCTTGCCTGGGTACACAAGCAGCAGGATGCCCAGGGTCACTTCAGCAATCAGAAGCACTGCCACAATCAAGCCATACTGCAATACAACTTGTCATAACCAAGAGAAATACATGCAAGAAATATTAGCAACACTGCCATCATGAAAAATTCCTTGTTTACTTTACTTCAACACCAATGGAAACACTTTTTACAGATCACAGTACAAGACCTAAGGATAATATCAACCAAATCAAAATAAAATGTGCCATCCATCATCCACCCAAATCAACTTGACTCTTAAAATAGTACGGACATAAAACAAACCAGCAGACACTCACCGTCCTCAGCATGCAAGAGTTCTCCTGGGCAGCTCCACAGCATCCAAGGAAACCGATGACAACGATGATGAGGCCGGCTATGAGGATGATGATGGGCAGAGTAAAGACACCATCACTCAGCATGTCCCCATAACTACTGTCCTTGTGGATGATCATGGAAGCCAGTGCCACCACAGCCACACCTGCCGCCTGCAAGAATGAAAACATGGAGTTTATTAAAGTGTCAAGGTGAAACGCTTGTGTGTATGAATGGTAGGGAATGTGAGAAAATTAAGGAGACTAATAGAATGATAGAAGAGTTGTAAGTGTGTGTGTGTGTGTGGAACCTGTTATTTTCTGTAAGTGATGTGGTGTCATTACAAACTGCCTAACTGAACAATTCATTATCCTACAACATCTGACATCACAGGTCGTGGCACCATTTCTATTATGCGACTTATCGATAGTAAGGGGAGACTTTCTTGTTGGTAATTTGGAAGGCTACTAATTCCTCCCAACCATACCAGAAAACAGATGCCCTCAATGATACTAGTAGGGGATCTGTTATTTCGTGGCATAGTTTGGAGTTACTAGACTTTCCAATTCACCAACAAGAGAATCTCCCCTCAAGATGTCATAGGAGAAACAATGTATTTCAAGCATCATGGATCGTCACCACACTGGCTTCCTGTATTGTAAATAAAACATTTTGGCTGATATTTGGTAGTGATTGCTTCAAATCTTGTCAATCCTCAACCTATTGGTCTTATATATTACTACAGTAAAATGCTGCTATAGTCAGTCCCAAGATGAATGAATGAGTAGTACTGCTAAAAAAAATTATTTGACGAAAAGACTATTGGTCACCAAATTTGCATTGCAAAGTATTGTACTGTGATAGGAACTAAGCGATGACAAGAACTCAAAGTAATAATAATACCACCTAACTACCAAACCCTACATGGTTAATATTACTACATTCATCATTTTAACAACAGTGCCTTGCCTCCTTTTCAACATTTTTCCCTCCATTTCTTCCCCAAGTTCTAACACCTATTTTCCCTCCATTACATGCATGACACCATCACCACCACCACTACAAACAAGGCCTTATCATTATCCCAACAATGGAGTGTGATAACATTATGATTAGGCATATTGTTATTGTCGCTTTACACTCAACAATGATGCAAGTTCTCAAGTAATAACATACATTTAATTAATTAAGCATACATTACGTACAAGTTTTTAACATAAGGAATTTCTCTTTCACTGCATAATTATATCCCACAAATACATATCTCGTATTCTTGTCTACTTCTAATTTCGATGTATTATTCTTTTGCTCATAGATACATATCTAATATACTCACAATTTCAGTACTGATAGAATAACATTAATATACCTTGTCACTATTAATTACTACTACTATAGGTACTTCTAAATATTTGTACTAAATGAATAAAACCATATAAGCTATAATTATACATACGGTATACATTATATATATATTTTGGCTTTCCCTTCTAGTTATTGAGAAATTCTAATAGGGGATCTGTTTCGTGGCATATAATATAGTGTGGAGGTAACACAGAAAATTGGAGATTAACTATAATATAGTCCTTCATATATTGCCACGAAACACCACCTATACGGAAGGAGTTTATTGTTTCGTGGCATGGTTAGGTGGAATCAGAATCATCCAATTTTCATACACGATCTATACAGGGTCCTTTACATCTGCATAGCAAGTCAGGTTGGATAATAATTACAACATTAGATGACTCAACAAAGAATAATTATTACGGTTGGGTTTCTTTAATTAACAACAAAGAGAAGGGGTGGGTGGTGGTGGTGGGGGGGGCATTAATTTTACACGGGGGAGTCACGTGTACAAGCAATATTTCCATAGGGTATACTGTATATACTGCATACACATAAGGTACTACGTAAAGTATTAAAATTAACCATAATATTCTGTCAAGTATTTACACACACACAATTGGAGAGAAAAAATAGATAAGGGTAGAGGTTGAATGAGAGAAAAGAGATAACGTTAAGGAGAGAGAGAGAGAGAGAGAGAGAGAGAGAGAGAGAGAGAGAGAATGGGGTAAGAGGATGAGAGATAGTAGAGTGGGTGTCTCCCTTCAATGACAGACAACACAATGCTCTTCTATTCAAGTCCCGGATGTCTGTCTGTGTGTCTGTCAGTGATAGGAGTAAAGAGCAAATTGTTTCCACATTAGTATATTCTGTTGGACTGCATGAGAGAGAGAGAGAGAGAGAGAGAGAAAGGAATGTGTAGGAGAGAGGGATGAAGGAGGAGGGGGGGGGGAGTGAAATGTCAGGGTGCGAGGAGAGGGAGAGAGAGAGAGAACAAGGAGTGTGGTAGAAAGAGAGGGATGAAGGAAGGGGGAGGGAGGTGAAGTTTCAGGGTGCGAGGAGAGGGAGAGAGAACAAGGAAGGGTGAATGAGAACACGAGTGAGGGTAGAGAGAGAGGGATGGAAGAAAGAGGGATGGAAGAAAGAGAAGGATGAAGGAAGGAGAGGAGGTGAAGTGTTAAGAGAGAGAGAGAGAGAGAGAGAGAACAAGGGATAAAGGAAGGGTGAATGAGAACACGAGTGAGGGTAGAGAGAGAGGGATGGAAGAAAGAGAAGGATGAAGGAAGGAGAGGAGAGGAGGTGAAGTGTTGAGAGAGAGAGAGAGAGAACTGGCACACGGGAAAGAGAAAGTGTGTTATGCCCCTAATTCTGCCTCCCACCTCCACTACCTCTCTTGTAGTAAATTGGAGGGCTACCGATTCCTCCAAACCACGTAAGGAAACTAGAACCCCCCCACCTCATTGCCATACAAAAAAGGGTATAATTATAATCCGTTTCGTTGATATAGTTTGTAGGGTTCATTAATTGGGTTGTTGTTTATGCGAGATATTATTTTTAGTGTACTGTATATTTGATTCCTCCAAACCACTCTGGGAAACAAAGGAGTGAATTGTGTAGTTTGGAGGAATCGGTTACCCCTCCATTTTCACTCTTGTGACTGTGTATAAAACAACTGATAATGAAGATAATATTATCTTCATTATCAGTTTTTTTAATAATTACTTGTTAAGTATATAAAAGCCACATCCTGTGACTAGTAGCGGATATTATCATTGTTATTAGTTTTATTTATTATTATTTAATATTAAGTAATATTGTTACGTACTTTAGAGCATATATTTTAACTTTTTTTTTTCGTTCTTTAGCGTTTTTATATGATTAAAGTTATAATTTTTCAACTGCTTTAAACACGTAACTTACACATACATATTAATTATGTATGTATGTATGTATGTACGTAAATACCGCCTACACACGTACACATTTCACGCATACACACAATTATAGCCCACCAGAAAACGTCCACATGTATACAGCTAGTTAGAATTTACGTACACACATGTATACCATTAGTTAAGAATATACGTACACAACCCATCAGAATACGTACACATGTATACCATTAGTTATGAATATACGTACACAACCCATCAGAATACGTACACATGTATACCATTAGTTATGAATATACGTACACATGTATACCATTAGTTAAGAATATACGTACACAACCCATCTGAATACGTACACATGTATACCATTAGATATGAATATACGTACACAACCCATCAGAATACGTACACATGTAAGTTAACCCGCTTTCTCTCTCTCTCTGAACACCTGCATCATTAAAAGTTCACACACACACACACACACACACATTCAGTATGTATGTACAGTATGTGTGTTTCGAGGTTCGTTTTAATTTTCAAATTTCAAAATAATTGAGTGGTATATAAAAGTTTAAAATAAAAAATATATATGATAGGAATGTAAAAGTTTAAATTAACAAAAAACTAAGTGGTATATGAAAGGTAAAATAAAAAAAACTAAAAGTGGTATATGAAAGTTAAAAGACAAAAAAGTGTAAAATAAAAAGTTTCTTGGATGTTACACTTACAAAAATGGCGAAGTTGAGAATTAAAAGGCCGGTTTTGGTAATGCAACCCATCTTGCTGGCTTTTTTGCTTTCCTTGGCGGCTTGAGGGAACAAAAATAAATAAATAACTCGTCAACAACAACAACCTAAGAAAGGTAGATGATTTAAGGACGGGACCAAACTGACGTGTGTGTGTACTCTCTCACTGTCCGGCCAACACTGAGGCTCCTCTGTCTGTTGGGCGGCCCGGGAAAATAATAATAATGGCGCAACTCTTCCCGCGCATCTCTTCCCGCGCAAAGGTTACCAATTCGGAGATGTACAGCATTATTTATATCTTTTTATCGGGGCCTTATTATTTTTATTATTATGGAGTCACCCTGTGTTTGTGCCATATTTATTTCGTACTTCATTTTTGGACCTTGTGTTGTTGTGCTCCCCGTGTTGTAATAAATAAATAAATAAACAAATGTAGGGAAGAAAAATATATATGATCCACCACCCAGTTGTTGTTGTTGTTGTTGTTGTCATCTTGGTGGGTCGTGATTTTCGTGCGTCGACGCCGTTCCTACTATTTTTTTTCTTTTCTTTTCCTAGTAATAATGGAACTTGGTACTCCGGAAAGGGTGTGTGTGTGTGTGTGTATGTATTCTTTGTAGTACAGGGGTCAGGGAGAGATATGCTGGACCTAGATCTACTTTTTTATTTATTTAAGGATTTGACGTGTTTTCTAAAATATACTGCTGGAGGTGTTTGGTGGCGGTGGTGGTAAAACTTGCCAGATTCGTCCCGTGTAAAAACATCAACTAAACTCATCCCTATTATTATCTTTCCCTCCATCACTTCCCCTCCGTCTCTATCAGTACCTGTGTGTGTGGAAATTGACCAGGGATGATGTGTATTGAGTCATATCAGGCAGGAATATTTGGGCGGAGAAAGGTAAACAATAAATAAAGAGAAATCATGTGACGTTTACACCACCATACCACCTCCACCACCACCACCTGTAGCGCGTGGGCTGGAGGGCTTAGAGGATGGGGGGATTGGGGGGATGGGGAGTGAGGGGTGGTTGGGTTTTCACATCACTGCGTCATTTAATTCACTTCCTTTCGTTCGTACTCTATCCAAAACTGGGATTAACCTAATGTGTACTTACTTCCTAAATTCTGGGAGGAGAGAGGATAAGAAGAAACGAACAACAAAAGATTGGGAGAACAACATTAAACAAGCCCTCTAAAAAAAAAAAAAAATAGTCAATATACACCAGCAAGTTCTTACTATACAGCATTAGTAGTAGTAGTTATAGTTGACCCATTCGTTTCTGACAATTCTTGGAAAGTGAACGATAGTGTGTGAAAGAGAGTGAGTCAACCGTTGCTGGGGCCCCAAGACAACGAACGAGACCTCAGTGCTTAGGCTATAGCGTCATACTTATTTTATTTTCTCCCTATTCTCGTCCTGTTTCCGTATCTCCAAGTCTCTCTCTCTCTCTCTCTCTCTCTCTCTCTCTCTCTCTCTCTCTCTCTCTCTCTCTCTCTCTCTGTGTAGGGGGTATTTGCCTACGGTTATGTGAGCAGTACTTTCTTAAATTAACTGGGGTTTGGCGCCCCGTTGGACCCCAGCCACTATATACGTTCTTTCATTGGTTGTCTGTCTGTCCCTCCTTGTATAGGCTACCTTCTATTTCCTTGGTGTTCGTTTCTGTCATTCCTTTCCTTCTATTTCCTTTGTGTTTGTTATTACAGTTTCTCCTTTCCTTCTATATATTTCCTTGGTGTTCGTTACTGTCATTCCTTTCCTTCTATTTCCTTAGTGTTTGATGCTGTCCTTCCTTGTATGCTTTTTATTTCCTTGGTGTTCTTTACTGTCTCTTTTCCTTCTATTTCCTTGATGTTTTTTACCGTTTCTCCTTTCCTTCTATTTCCTTGGTGTTTGGTACTGTCATTCCTTTCCTTTTGTTTCCTTCATGTTTGTTTCCGTTTCTCCTTTCCTTCTATATATTTCCTTGGTGTTTCTTACTGTCCCTACTCCCTACTTTCCTTCTATAACCTTGGTGTTTGTTACCGTTTCTCCTTTCCTTCTATATATTTCCTTGGTGTTTCTTACTGTCCCTACTCCCTACTTTCCTTCTATTTCCTTGGTGTTTGTTACCGTTTCTCCTTTCCTTCTATATATTTCCTTAAGACGTCATCTGGTCGTCAATCGGATACGAAGTTCGCTTGGGTGAAACCAAGCCAAAGCAAGCGGAACTGTTCTGGTGGAGCAAAAGGATACGTAGATCCACCTTGCTGGACCCACTGCTGCTGCCAGCCACTGAAACCAAGACCAACAACGTATCCATCCAAGCTCGCCTCAGACCAGCGATTCGGTAGCTTGCATAAAAGGATAGGGGGTCATGACAGTAAATATGGCGGCCATTAAAGATATGACAAGTAAGTTAATAGTATTATAATACATGAATTGTAGGTGCAACAGGCTGTAAAATAGAGTGATAGCAACACAAATAAGGCTTTAAGTATAGCAATGACAGATTAGAGCAGGTGTAGAGTTCCTATCAGTCTACCATTTCTACTAAAATAGTAGTTGTTAATTATATACATTATTAATTATTATTATTTTAGGAATATTTTTACAAGTTGCCACAACTCGATTTCGAAAATTTTACTGTTACCAGTGTTTATGTTTCTGTATTACAAACAACTTTTCTATATACCATTTCTTCTGCAAATGCAGGATAACAAGGTTAGGTCACAAAGTATGTCAAGGTTAGGTCACGAAGTATGGCCCCTTCTAGGTAGGTTAGGTAAGGTCAGGTAAGGTCTTTTTAATTCTGTAACATCTCGATGCTATGGTTAAGGCTGAAGTATGCCGGTTAGGTCCCGGTAGTTTTATTTATTTATTTTTTTTCGTCTTCGCCGCCTTCGCCGTCGCCCCGCCACCGCCGCCCCGCCGCCGACGCCGCCCCGCCGCCGACGCCGCCCCGCCGCCGACGCCCCGCCCCCGCCGCCGCCCCGCCGCCGCCGCCGCCGCCCCGCCACCGCCGCCGCCTCGCCACCGCCGCCGCCTCGCTGCCGCTGCCGCCGCCGCCACCATCGTTTTTTAATAATATTTTTTTTTTTTATAATATATATATATTTTTTAATAATTATTTTATTATTATTATTTTTTTTAGTAATTAACTTTATTTTCTTTTTAATTATTATTTTTTTTTAATATATTTTTTATGTCGCCGCGGCCGCCGCCGCCGCCGCCGCCGCTGCTGCCAACGCCGCCACCGTCGTTTTTTAATAATTAGTTTTTTTTAATAATATATATATTTTTTATATTTTTTTATTAATTATTTTTATTTTGTAATAAATAACTTTTTTTTATATATATTTTTTATTTATTAATTTTATTATTATTAATTTTTTTTTTCGTCGTCGCCGCCGCTGCCGCCCCACCGCCGCCGCCGTCGCCCCGCCGCCGCCGCCGCCGCCACCCCGCCCCGGCCGCCGCCGCCACCGCCGCTGCCAACGCCGCCACCGTCGTTTTTTAATAATTAGATTTTTTTAATAATATATATATTTTAAAAAAATATATATATTAATTATTTTTTTTGTAATAATTAAAAAAAAAAATATATATATTTTTTTATTTGATAATTTTATTATTTTATCTATTATTTTTTTTTTGTCGTCGTCGCCGCCGCCCCGCCGCGACCCCACCGCCGCCGCCGCCTCGCCGCCGCCGCCGCCCCGCTTCCGCCGCCGCCGCCGCCGCCGCCGTCGTTTTTTAATAATTAGTTTTATTTATTATTTTTTTAATAATAAATATATATATTTTAATATATATATATATATTTTTATTAATTAACTTTTTTATATTGATTATTTTTTTATTTTATTTATTAATTTTGTTTTCGTCGCCGCCGCTGCCGCCGCCGCCGCCGCTGCCACCATCGCCACCATCGTTTTTTAAATATTATTATTATTTTTTTTTATAATATATATTTTTTTTAATATTTTTTTTTTGTAATTAACTTTTTTTTTTTTTTTTTAATATATATTTTTTTGTCGCCGCCACCGCCGCCTTCGCCACCGCCTCGCCGCCGCCGCCGCTGCCCCGCCGCCGCAGCCTCGCCGCCGCCGCCGCCCCCGCCCCGCTGCCGCTGCCGCTGCCGCCGCCCCGCCGCCGCCGCGACCGTTGACACTGCCACCGTCGTTTTTTAATAATTAGTTTTTTTTTAATAATATATATATTTTTTAATAATTTTTATTTATTTATTAATTTTATTATTTTATTTATTAATTATTTTCGTCGTCGCCGCCGCCCCGCCACCGCCGCCTTCGCTGTCGCCCCGCCGCCGCCGCTGCCGCCACCGCCACCGTCGTTTTTTAATATTTTTTTTTAATAATATATATATATTTTATATTTTTTTTATTAATTATATTTTTTTTGTAATAATTAACTTTTTTTTCTATATATATTTTTTATTTATTAATTTTATTACTATTTTTTTTTTCGTCATCGCCGCCGCTGCCGCCCCGCCGCCGCTGCCGCCACGCCGCCCCTCCGCCGCCCCGCCACCCCGCCGCCGCCCCGCCGCCGCCGCCCCGCCGCCACCGCCGCCTCGCCACCGCCACCACCACCGCCCCGCTGCCGCCGCCCCGCCGCCGTCCCGCCACCGCCGCTGCCTCGACGCCGCTGCCGCCGCCACAACGCCGCCGCCGCCGCCGCCACCATCGTTTTTTAATAATATATTTTTTTTATAATATATTTTTTTTTAATAATTTTTTTTTTTTTTTTTTTTTGGTAATTAACTTTTTTTTTTTTTTTAATATATTTTTTATGTCGCCGCCGCTGCCGCCGCCGCCACCGTCGTTTTTTAATAATTCGTTTTTTTTAATAATAAATATTAATTATATGTCTCAATTACCGCTAAACTAAGAAAAAAAAAGATCACATCAATAGAGTATTTTCTTTTCAGAATTAATAAAGCATGCATATGCCAAAATTTCGGGTAAAAAATTCTGGACACCCTGTATATATATTTTTTTTTAATATATATATATATATATATTTTATTAATTAACTTTTTTTTATTTATTATTTATTTTATTTTATTTATTATTTTTTGTTTTCGTCGCCGCTGCCGCCGCCGCCGCCACCGCCGCTCCGCCGCCGCCCCTTCGCCGCCGCCGCCGCTTTACCGTCGCCGCCCCTCCGCCGCCACCGCCGCCTCGCAGCCGCCCCGCCGCTGCCCCGCCGCCGCCGCCGCTGCCGCCGCCGCCCTCGCCGCCGCCACGCCGCCGCCGCCGCCGCCGCTGCCACCACCGCCACCGTCGTTTTTTAATGATTATTTTTTTAAATGATATATATATATTTTTTTTTTATTATTATTAATTATTTTTTTTTGTAATAATTAACATTTTTTTATATATTTTTTTTATTTATTATTTATTTTTATTTAATTATTTTTTTTTTTCGTCGTCGCTGCCGCCGCCGCCGTCGTTTTTTGATGATGTATCGTAAATTTTTCACCGAAAATCGAGAATAAAGTAATAAAAATCGCAAGTCTTCCACTAAAATTCATATCAAGAGACTTCTAGTTGGTCTCAACTTATTCGTTTCTTAATTCTGCATCTTTTGGTGTATAATATGATACATGCAACTTAGGACACAAATTTGCTTCATAATATGAGAAAAGTGAAGGAAAAGTAGACTAATTTGTAGTATTTTCTTACGACTTTGTTTACAAACTTTCTTTTGTTTCTGCCCAATCCGTATATGGACGACGAGAACACAGTTTCTAAGGTATTTGGTCAGTTCTCGTCATTGAAACCAAGCGCTCCCAAGACGGTCTTGGTACCCCAATCCTCCGCTTGGACGACCAGATGACGTCTTTAGTGTTTGTTGCTGTCATTCCTTTCCTTCATTTTCCAAGCATAGGGCAGATCTGTCTATCTCTCTCTCTCTCTCTCTCTCTCGTTATAGTGTATTGAGAAAGTTCTCTCTATTCCAGTAATTTCAACCCGTTCTTCTGTTGTGGGCAAATTGGAAGCACATACTCAGCAGTCTTTAATAATAATAATAATAATAATAATAATAATAATAATAATAATAATAATAATAGAGATACACAATTACAAGGGAAATAATAATAATAATAATAGAGATACACAATTATAAGGGAAATAATAATAATAATAATAATAATAATAATAATAATAATAATAATAATAATAATAATAATGAATAGGTTTAATCTTAAGACTATGATGTCACACTTGAAGCTGACGTATGAATGACGTCATAAGAACTTCGGGGTTAGGGGGTTATGATACCATGGGGGGGGGGGGAGGGGGGGTGTTGTAGTATGCAAGAACAACATTTATTTCCTGCGTGGTATTACCGATGGCATAAATAAATATAAATAAATAAATAGATAGATAAAGGTAATGTGAAAATAATAAAAATAATAGAAAATAAATATAAATAAATAAAGGTAATGTAAAAAAATTATGGATGATAAAAATATATAAATTAAAATATATATATATAATAGATATAAATATAATAAAAAAAATATATAAATAATAATAAATATAATATAATAAACAAAAAATAAATAAACGAAATTAAGTACAATAAAAATAAATAAAAAGAAATAAAAGGATAAATAAATAAATAAATAAATAAAAATGAATATGTGTGTCAATAAATAATTATGTTGGTAATTATTGTTTATCTTAAATCATGTCACTATAAACCGTGTAATTTATTGATAACAAAAAGTGAGTCATTTGGGTCACGGGGTGTTTTAATCATATGTGTGTGTGTGTGTGTGTGTGTGTGTGTGATCATGCTTGTATGACTGTGTAAATGGCAGTAGTGTGTGTGTGTGTGTGTGTGTGAGAGAGAGAGAGAGAGAGAGATTAACATTTATTGTATTATCAGTATTGTGTGTATGTGTGTGTGAGAGAGAGAGAGAGAGAGAGAGAGAGAGAGAGAGAGAGATTATCATGTATTGTGTGGGTGTGTGTGTATGTGTGTGTGTGTTTGTAAATGGTAGTATTGTGTGTGTGTGTGTGTATGTAAAGGTGAGAATGACAGTAGAGTGTGTGTGTGTGTGTGTAAATGACAGAATTGTGTGTGTATGTGTATGTAAAGGTGTGAATGACAGTAGTGTGTGTGTGTGTGTGTGTGTGTAAATGACAGAATTGTGTGTGTATGTGTATGTAAAGGTGTGAATGACAGTAGTGTGTGTGTGTGTGTGTGTGTGTAAATGACAGAATTGTGTGTGTATGTGTATGTAAAGGTGTGAATGACAGTAGCGTGTGTGTGTGTGTGTGTGTGTGTAAATGACAGAATTGTGTGTGTATGTGTATGTAAAGGTGTGAATGACAGTAGTGTGTGTGTGTGTGTGTGTGTGTGTGTGTGTAAAATAGATTACTATGTATGTATGACTGTATGGAAGGCCTTGTGTGTGTGTGTGTGTGTGTAAAACCTGATAATCATGTGTGTGTGTGTGTACTGCCACTCCCACTCACACACACACACACTCACACACACACACACACACACACACACACACACCTCAAGGTCAGTCCAAAGTTGCCAGTTATACACTTTTTAATTCTTTATTCATGAGAGAGAGAGAGAGAGAGTACATACTAAATATTCTCGCTCTCTCTCATCAATATGTTTTTCTCACATTAATTTCTCTATACTCATCTCTCTCTCTCTCTCTCTCTCACACTCACTCACTCTCTCTCACACTCACTCACTCTCACTCACTCTATCTCTCATTATATATTTGTTATTATTATCTCCACTATACTCACCTCTCTCTCTCTCTCTCTCTCTCTCTCTCTCTCTCTCTCTCTCTCTCTCTACTGACGTCATCACTCTTCTCTCTCTCTCCACTACTGACGTCATGACTCTTGGAAGCCATCTTGAATGTGTGACGTCATCATTGTTTACATCCTGGGGTGTAGTGATTCAACTGGGAAAAAAAGGTGTCTCTCTCTCTCTCTCTCTCTCTCTCTCTCTCTCTCTCTCTCTCTCTCTCTCTCTCTCTCTCTCTCTCGGATATGTTTGCTCTCTCTAGAATATATGTTCTTTCTCTGTCTGTCTGTCTGTCTGTCTCTCTCTCTCTCTCTCTCTCTCTCTCTCTCTCTTTCTAAAATATGTGGTTTCTCTCTCTCTGAAATATATGTGCTTTATCTCTCTCTTTCTCTCCCTCTCTCTCTCTCTCTAAAGTCTAAAGTGTGTGTGCTTTCTCTAAAATAGTTGTGCTTTCTCTACCAGCTACCAGCAGAGGTAGTTGATAGTTCCTCAATAGAACAGTTCAAGAAACAGTTAGACAAAGTTCTGCCAAGCCTGGTAGAGTTATAGGGATTGTTTCCTCCTTTCCTATACACAAATTTCCTAGTCCGGCCTTTTTCCCCCCGGGTTAGGTACATTTCCATTTCCATACCCGCAATGCGGGTGGGAGAGGTGGGTGGGGAGAGCCTTCTCTTTACTATACTTTTCTCTTACTATTAGTTAGCAACAACTACTACACCTACGGTACCTCCTTGGTATGGGTCGTAAGACCTTTTGAGGTGCTACTTGTCCTTGTAACTCCTTGTAACTCTCTCTCTCTCTCTCTCTCTCTCTCTCTCTCTCTCTCTCTCTCTCTCCTCCTAAAACCTACCTACTTGTGGAAATAGGTGTGCTCTCTCTCTCTCTCTCTCTCTCTCTCTCTCTCTCTCTCTCTCTCTCTCTTCACTTAATTAAAACCTTAGCCCATATGTAAAATCTTTGTTCTCTCTCTCAACTATGTGTACTCTCCCTTTTTTTTTTTCTCTCTCTCAAAACCAACCTATATGTATTAATATTTCTCTCTCTCTCTCTATCTCTCTCTCTCTATCTCTCTCTCTGTAAACCCTATATATGTTTATGTATGTATGTGAATGTATGTGTGTGTGTGTGTAGGTGTGTGCGTAGGTGTGTGTGTAGGTGTGTGCGTAGGTGTGTGTGTATGTGAGTGTGCATGTGTGTAGGTGTGTGTGTGTGTGTAGGTGTGTGTGTGTGTGTGTGACTCAGAGGCATATGACTGAACCTCGTGACGTCACAGGAAGGCCAACAGTGACATCAGAGAGAGAGAGAGAGAGAGAGAGAGAGAGAGAGAGAGAGAGAGAGAGAGAGAGAGAGAGAGAGAGAGTTAAGGAAGTGTTCTGTAACTTTCTGAATGTTCTGTATTTTTTAGTCCCTACATATCACGACTGTATTACAAAATGAAATCCATATTCATACACCTTTTATTATTATTATTATTATTATTATTATTATTATTATTATTATTATTATTATGTATTCCGACACTGGACATAGGCTTCAATAAGCTCGTTACCGTGGCCCAGGTTACACACACACACACACACTCACACACATCACACACACACACACTCACACGTCACACACACACACACACACGTCACACACACACACACACGTCACACACACACACACTCACACACACACACACGTCACACACACACACACGTCACACACACACACACGTCACACACACACACACACTCACACGTCACACACACACACACTCACACGTCACGACTTCCGAAATGTTTCATAGCCAGAGGGAGGGATGTGAGGGTAATTCCCAAATACTGCAGCTGTTATGGTACCAGTGAGGGTGTTATGGTACCAGTGAGGGTGTTATGGTACCAGTGAGGGTGTTATGGTACCAGTGAGGGTGTTATGGTACCAGTGAGGGTGTTATGGTACCAGTGAGGGTGTTATGGTACCAGTGAGGGTGTTATGGTACCAGTGAGGGTGTTATGGTACCAGTGAGGGTGTTATGGTACCAGTGAGGGTGTTATGGTACCAGTGAGGGTGTTATGGTACCAGTGAGGGTGTTATGGTACCAGTGAGGGTGTTATGGTACCAGTGAGGGTGTTATGGTACCAGTGAGGGTGTTATGGTACCAGTGAGGGTGTTATGGTACCAGTGAGGGTGTTATGGTACCAGTGAGGGTGTTATGGTACCAGTGAGGGTGTTATGGTACCAGTGAGGGTGTTATGGTACCAGTGAGGGTGTTATGGTACCAGTGAGGGTGTTATGGTACCAGTGAGGGTGTTATGGTACCAGTGAGGGTGTTATGGTACCAGTGAGGGTGTTATGGTACCAGTGAGGGTGTTATGGTACCAGTGAGGGTGTTATGGTACCAGTGAGGGTGTTATGGTACCAGTGAGGGTGTTATGGTACCAGTGAGGGTGTTATGGTACCAGTGAGGGTGTTATGGTACCAGTGAGGGTGTTATGGTACCAGTGAGGGTGTTATGGTACCAGTGAGGGTGTTATGGTACCAGTGAGGGTGTTATGGTACCAGTGAGGGTGTTATGGTACCAGTGAGGGTGTTATGGTACCAGTGAGGGTGTTATGGTACCAGTGAGGGTGTTATGGTACCAGTGAGGGTGTTATGGTACCAGTGAGGGTGTTATGGTACCAGTGAGGGTGTTATGGTACCAGTGAGGGTGTTATGGTACCAGTGAGGGTGTTATGGTACCAGTGAGGGTGTTATGGTACCAGTGAGGGTGTTATGGTACCAGTGAGGGTGTTATGGTACCAGTGAGGGTGTTATGGTACCAGTGAGGGTGTTATGGTACCAGTGAGGGTGTTATGGTACCAGTGAGGGTGTTATGGTACCAGTGAGGGTGTTATGGTACCAGTGAGGGTGTTATGGTACCAGTGAGGGTGTTATGGTACCAGTGAGGGTGTTATGGTACCAGTGAGGGTGTTATGGTACCAGTGAGGGTGTTATGGTACCAGTGAGGGTGTTATGGTACCAGTGAGGGTGTTATGGTACCAGTGAGGGTGTTATGGTACCAGTGAGGGTGTTATGGTACCAGTGAGGGGTGTTATGGTACCAGTGAGGGGTGTTATGGTACCAGTGAGGGTGTTATGGTACCAGTGAGGGGTGTTATGGTACCAGTGAGGGTGTTATGGTACCAGTGAGGGTGTTATGGTACCAGTGAGGGTGTTATGGTACCAGTGAGGGTGTTATGGTACCAGTGAGGGTGTTATGGTACCAGTGAGGGTGTTATGGTACCAGTGAGGGGTGTTATGGTACCAGTGAGGGTGTTATGGTACCAGTGAGGGTGTTATGGTACCAGTGAGGGTGTTATGGTACCAGTGAGGGTGTTATGGTACCAGTGAGGGTGTTATGGTACCAGTGAGGGTGTTATGGTACCAGTGAGGGTGTTATGGTACCAGTGAGGGTGTTATGGTACCAGTGAGGGTGTTATGGTACCAGTGAGGGTGTTATGGTACCAGTGAGGGTGTTATGGTACCAGTGAGGGTGTAATGGTACCAGTGAGGGTGTTATGGTACCAGTGAGGGTGTTATGGTACCAGTGAGGGTGTTATGGTACCAGTGAGGGTGTTATGGTACCAGTGAGGGTGTTATGGTACCAGTGAGGGTGTTATGGTACCAGTGAGGGTGTTATGGTACCAGTGAGGGTGTTATGGTACCAGTGAGGGTGTTATGGTACCAGTGAGGGTGTTATGGTACCAGTGAGGGTGTTATGGTACCAGTGAGGGTGTTATGGTACCAGTGAGGGTGTTATGGTACCAGTGAGGGTGTTATGGTACCAGTGAGGGTGTTATGGTACCAGTGAGGGTGTTATGGTACCAGTGAGGGTGTTATGGTACCAGTGAGGGTGTTATGGTACCAGTGAGGGTGTTATGGTACCAGTGAGGGTGGTTATGGTACCAGTGAGGGTGTTATGGTACCAGTGAGGGTGTTATGGTACCAGTGAGGGTGTTATGGTACCAGTGAGGGTGTTATGGTACCAGTGAGGGTGTTTATGGTACCAGTGAGGGTGTTATGGTACCAGTGAGGGTTGTTATGGTACCAGTGAGGGTGTTATGGTACCAGTGAGGGTGTTATGGTACCAGTGAGGGTGTTATGGTACCAGTGAGGGTGTTATGGTACCAGTGAGGGTGTTACTGGTACCAGTGAGGGGTAGG
>JAWZYT010005526.1:0-2500 GCA_034508575.1 Petrolisthes manimaculis
TCTCACCTTCACAAACACCTCAACACCCCCACCAAACACACCCTCCCCCCACCCTCTCTCTCACGCCCACCAAAACCCCATCCCACCCCGTCAAACACACACAAAACTTTCCCCTATCCTTTGCACACACCTTCCCTCGTCTTTGTAAGCCTCTTTTATCTTCAACAAAGTGATAAAAAAAGATGTCCAGTATTACAACCTCTAGAAAACTTTTTATAGTAAGACGTGTGGTAGGAAGCCTGGACTACCTACCGATAATAGTGGTGGTGGTGGTGGTACTTTGTAGGTACTCAAGGTGATATTGTAATTCTTATTAATTTTGTTACATTGGAGTGCCTAGTTCATTCCTCCAATGTATGCTAGTGGTAGTGGTATGGTAGTGGTAGTGGTGGTACTTTGTAGGTACTTAATTAAGGTAGTAATTCTTATTAATTTTGTTTGTTAAATTGGAGTGCTTTGTTGATTCCTCCAAAGTACAGTATGCTAGCTAGAAAACAGGACCAGAAGAAGATCAGAAATAATGGTGGTGTTCTGTTGTTGCGTTGGATGGTTGACGAATGTATATATTTATTTTTCTATCTCTATACATCTCCAAAAATCGAAGACTCCAACACACACACACACACACACACACACACACACACACACTGGCTTGGTATGTGATCGTGATATAATTTGCTCCTCTTCCTTCAGATGGGTAGACAAGGTGTGCAGTACCGGGTGGAGGGGGGCTGGGGGGCGCTGACGGTGGAGGAGGGCGGGATGGTGCGCCTCTGGAAAGCCCTAGATCGAGACGCCCCTGGGGGAGACAAAGGCTTGGCCACAATCATCGCTACTGACGAAGGAAGCCCGCCCCTCTCCTCCACCGCCACCCTCAGTGTCACCGTCAATGATATCAACGACTCCCCGCCCTACCTCCTACCCCCAACCACCTTGAGGATCGAGGAAGAGGTCCCTGCCTCCCTTCTGGGGACCCTGAGGGCTACTGACGACGACATCTGGCAGTTGGGACACGGGCCTCCCTTCACCTTCAGTCTAGCGCCCTCCAACCCACCACACGTCACCCGAGCCCTTACCTTACGCTACATCAGAGGTAAAACACTGGGCCAGTCCTTATTACCCGATTATTAGTAGTGTTACAGTACAGACTTTTACTAGAGTACTTCTGGTGTTAGTGTGACGGTACTGGCCTTCACTGCAGTCCTTTGTATGTCAGTATGACAATGTTTACTCACACAACTACCTTTCTACGACCCGAGGGACATAATTACTCACATAACTACCCATCTTCTCTTAGCGTGACATTGTTTACTCACATAAAAAATATTTATTCTCATACGACGACCCCTTCTACGACCTGAGAAATACTGACTCACATAACTACCCCTCAACGACCCGTTTTGGTGCAGGTGCTGACAGTGGTCGTGGGGGCGCCGAGGTGTGGACGACTGGGCCCTTAGATCGCGAGAAGCACCGACAATTGACTCTGGAGGTGGAGGTGAGGGACGCTGGTGGAGTGGCCGCCTCACACCCAGTCACAGTACTCCTGGGGGACGTGAATGACAACCCCATGAAGACAGGACACAAAACTGTCTATGTGTGGAAGACGCAGGTGAGGCTAACGTGTACGAAGAAGAAGAGGAGGAGGAGGAGGAGGATAAAAAAAAGGAGTAGGGAAGGAAAGTGAGAATGTGGAAAAGGGAAGTGAGAATGTGGGGAAGGGATGGGAGATGAACAGAATTAATGGGAGATGACGAGAATTGATGGGAGATGAAGGGAAGGGAGGGAGATGAGGGAAAAGAAGAAGAGGGAAGAGAGATGAAGGAAAGGGAATTGTGAATGAAGGGAGAAAAAGGGTATTGAAGAGAAAGATCTGCACTATTCTCACCTCCACCTCACCTAAACCAAACTGACCTACCCTGACCCTCAACTGCACTATACTAACCTCAACCTGACCTAACCCAACCTATTCTAATCTCAAAATGACCCAACCCAGCCTATTCTAATCTCGAAATGACCCAACCCAACCTATTCTAACCTCAAAATGACCTAACCCAACCTAACCCTGCCTAGACCTGCACTATTCTCACCCTGCCTTGACCAGAACTTATTTATCTAACCCTGACCTGACCTGACCTGACCTACCCTCCCCCCACAAGGGCAGCGGGACCGAGAGTGACCTGGGACGCGTCTACGTGGAGGATCCTGACGACTGTGACCTGGAGGACAAGAGGTTCAGGTGGGCCTCGGCTCCACATCCTCTCTTCTCACTACACACACGGACGGGACAGATAAGGGCACTGACCACGCTGAGGGAGGCAAGGTAGGTGAAGGAAGAACAGAGGGAAAGAGAGAGAGAGAGAGAGAGAGAGAGAGGAGGGAGAGGGAGAGAGAGGGAGAGAGAGAGAGAGAGAGAGAGAGAGAGAGAGAGAGAGAGAGAGAGAGAGAGAGTTAGTTTCTTGCCATATTCAATTGCCAACATCATCTCTATCTCAGTGTG
>JAWZYT010005526.1:7500-20000 GCA_034508575.1 Petrolisthes manimaculis
TTTTCCTCACTCGACATTTTCCTCTTACATCCTATATATACACACACCCTTCCATTACTCCCTCTTCCCCCCCCCCCGCCCCCTCAGTTGGTGGATCTGGGAGAGGCGCCCCACAGTGGAGGGAGCGAGAGGGGGTGTGGGCCCCAGAACTCGGCGTGCGGTGGGGGTTGTGGGGTGAGGGGCGACTGTGTGGGGGGACTGCTCAACCCTTCCTGTCGCTGTCAACCTGGATGGACTGGACCGAGGTGTGTGTGTGTGTGTGTGTGTGTGTGTGTGTGTGTGTGTGTGTGTGTGTGTGTGTGTGTGTGTGCGTAATGTGATTGTGTTACTTTTGACTTTTGTGTGTGTGAGCGAGGTGTGTGTGTGTTTGTATGACTAACTATATAATTATGTATGTATATACTGTTTATGTGTATCTTTCTTTATCTGCATATTATGTGCATTCAAACAAAAGAAATGTGGTGAGAGAGAGAGAGAGAAAGAGAGAGAGAGAGAGAGAGAGAGAGAGAGAGAGAGAGAGAGAGAGAGAGAGAGAGAGAGAGAGAGAGAGAGAGAGAGAGAGAGAGAGAGAGAGAGAGAGAAAGAGAGAGAGAGAGAGAGAGAGAGAGAGAAAGAGAAAGAGAGAGAGAGAGAAAGGAAGAATAGAAATGAAAGGAGATGAAAAATGAAAAAGGAGGAAGTTCTGGAGGGAGAGAGGAAATGAGAAATGGAATGAAAGAGGAAATGAGAAAAGAAAACGTCTTACGGGGAGTTTATACTACATTAAACAGATAAGCCAAGAATTCCACACCTCCACAAACACATAAACGAAACCTTGAACACGAAAATAACAATGCGGTCAAAGTACGGTACGTCCAAATCTTGAAAGAAAAAAAATATAGTCCTGTTATTATTTACAATCTTTCTTTCCCTTCCCTTCCCTTCCCTTTCCATTTTCCCTCTCTCTTTCCATTTTCCCTCTCCCTTCCCATTTTCCCTCTCCCTTCCCATTTTTCCCTCCCTTCTCCTATTTGTCCCTTCACATATTCCCTCTCCCTTTCCTTATCCTCCCCTTCCCATTATTCCTCTTCCTTCCCATTATTCCTCTTCCTTCCCATTTTCTCACTCCTATACCGTATTTCCCCATCATCCTCTTTTTCCCCTTTTCCCTGTCCCTCCCCACCCTCCCCAGATGTGAGGAGAGAACATCACCGGTGGGTCTGGGTAAGGGATCATACGCTTCCCTGCCCCTGCCCCTTATCCCTGACCCCTACACGATAAGGCTACAGGTGAGGGTGAGAGCGAGGGGCAGACCACATGGGTTGGTGATACAGCTGGGCCAAAGTTACTCCTCCAGGGCTGTCACACTGTGGGTACGTAATGTTCATATTCTTACTCTGTGTGTGTGTGTGTGTGTGTCACTATGTGTGTGTGTGTATATTACTGTGTGTGTCTGTGTGTGTGTGTGTGTTTATATAAAGTAAACAAACCCCCACAAACAAGCCATGTGAATTCAGTGACTTTTGGTGATATCCAACCCTACATTAGTCTTCAATCACTTAGGAAAGGTTACATCTTCGTTATTACACAGTCTATCTATCTTTCTCCCCGTCCTTCAGCTTCACGAGGGAACCCCTTGTGCTGGGATGAGCGGGGAAGACGTGGCAACAGTCGAAGTGTGTCTGGAGGACGTGGCAACATGGGACGGAACTTGGCGGACTTTGTTTATGTCCCGCCACGGTCACAACCTCCTCCTGTCCCTCCTAGATGACGGAGACAACACCTGGAGACACAATGAATCTCTGGCCACGCTTGACTACAAAACTACTACTCCTGTTTCTCGGCTCAGTACTCGTCCCCATCATCATCATCATCATCAATCATCCTCACGACCCTCTGAGATTACAAGTGATTCATCTGATATTACAAGTCGTCCCACTGAAATCACACGTCGACGACCCTCTAAGATCGTCAGTCGTTCCTCTCAACTCAAAAACAGCCTCACCACCATCACCACCACCACAACTCACTCTACTCATCATTCAGCACACCACACCTCAGGGTCACCACCACACCTGCTACCACAACCCCCACACCTGCTACCACCCCCACACCTGCTGCTGGACAGAGTGAGGGTCGGGGGAATACCAGAGAACGAAGACGCGACATTGACTGAGGTTCGACACGATCTCCATGACTGTAAGTAACTGTTGTGTTGTCACCACCACTCACTCGGAAACAAAAATAAAATATGATCTGTACTACAAGGACGAACACACACACACACATACGCACACAAAAATGAGCACACAGACACACGAACAAACACCCACGCACATACACACACGTAAACACAATTAAAATGGACAATGAGAAACGTAAACACATGGAACAAGGAACGGAATTAACGCTATATGCAGACGATAATATACGTCCCTGTGTAATACAATGCAACAATAAAAACAGTTCCACTTAACACCATACAACACTACGTAACCCCTATCTATATATATCCAGGTTGTGTGGACGATCTGCGAGTGTCTGGTCACCTGATACCCCTAACCTGGCCTAATGGAGATGGAGGGATAGAAGGAGGAGGAGGAGGTGGAGGAGGCCAAATGAGAGTACGAGGAGGAGGGAGAGAAAGGGGTCAGATGAGACGAAAACGAGAAGAACAGAGTGGAGAAAGAGGAGGGCAGAGGACAGTAAACAACAGAAGGATACAAGGAAGGACAATAGACGGAGGGGGACAGATGAGGACAAGAAGAGGTGTACAGGTGAGAGAGGGACAGGTGACAAGACATCAACACTTGCATCCTGGCTGTCCCGTCCCGTCCCTCTGTCCCAACACTACCTGCCATCCACCCCTCACCTGCCACGAGTCCTGGGGCGTCGCATCCTGCAGGTAAGTCTAGTCTGTTTCTGAAGGAAGGGAAGTGGAGGGAATGAAGGGTGGGATAGATGAAGGGAGGGAGTGAGGGAGAATGAGGGAATGAAGGAGAAGGAGGGAGTGAGTGAGGAGAGAAAGATGGAATGGAGGGAAGGAGTGAGGGAGGAGAGAAAGAGAGTCGCACCAGAAAGTATCCGTGTATATAGTGTGTGACTGACGGCCCCCTAACAGATGCATTCAACTTGTAACATTTCAGGAGTAAACTTTGATATACACCAATATAAAAACATTCTACAAAGACTTGCAATATATAAACATGCAATATATAAACATGCAATATATAAACATGCAATATTTCGAATAATATGTGTAGGAAAAGATCTAATATACACGTATAAAAACACTACATTAACACCTGCAACGAGCGTAATGTACAATTATATCCGCGACAGATGTGCAGAGGGAACGGAACTGTCAGGAAACAGATGTGTGGACGTGAATGAATGCCAACTGGACCCCTGCCTACACGGGGGTACCTGCACCAACCTCTCCCCGGGCTACGAGTGCACCTGCCCACACCTGTACACGGGGGCTAACTGTGAGTGGCCCCCCCTGGCACCCCACCTCACCCCAGCCTCATCAACACTCACTCTACCCGTCATTTCTCTCAGCCTCACACTCGCACTCCTCATACTAGGTTGGTTGGTTGGTTGGTTGATATTATAGAAGTTGTGTTACTCTATACTGATGATATTATGAACCACCATATTCTACTTACTCATTGATATTTTTTATACTATTCCATACATTATTAAAGTTGATCTCATGATACGTGTTCTCACTTATATTATTTCGTTTATTGATATTTTGACCCATATTTCTCCTCATCTTACTATTTTATTGTTGATTGTGTGTTGAAATTCTGCCCAACAACAGTAGTGCTTGGAGTGGTCGTGGTCAGAGCCAGACTACAACGAAACAGAACCAAGAAGAGAGGAGACAAAGATGATGATGATGGAGGTGGGGGAGGTGAGCCGTGTGTGGGTGTGGGTGTGAGTGTGGGTGTGGGACAGACGCTCATCCACTTCCCCTCCTCTCATACCCCTTCCTGTCCCCACACGACCCCTTCCACCCCAGTCCACACCACCCCATTCCACGATACCCCTACTACTTTGACCCACACACCCCACACCCCTGCCTATACCCCTACCCTCACTCACACACCACTCACCCACAGCCCTTCCTTGGTCCATCACATCTCCTCTTCCCACACCCCTACACCACCCCACATCCACAACACCCCTATAATGTACACCCCTTCTCATATACTACACACCCCTGTCTATGCCTCATCTCCACGCCCCCACTCCCACACTCCCACCACGACACCCCCACTCCCACAGCCAGAACACCAGCAGAAACGAGTGGGAGTGGCCTTACAACTGGCCTCCCCACACTCCACCACCACCACCACTACTACCACTACTACCACACAGGTGTTGCCTCGAATGGAAGGTAATGAACGAAACTTTGACCTCAGTGGGTATAGAGGGTAAAAGAAGAAAAAAGGAAAAGTCGAGTAGGGAGGAAAGAAGGGAAAAGTCGAGTAGGGAAGGAAAGGAGGAAGGGAAGAAAGGGAGAATGGTAGGGAGGTGAAAGGAGAGAAAGTAGAATGGTAGGGAGGGAAAAGGAGAGAAAGTAGAATGGTAGGTAGGGAGAGAAGAGAAAGTAAACTGGAAAGGAGAGAAAGTAGACTGGAAAAAGACCACATTCGGCCTGGAAGACTCTGTAGCACCAGGGAGAAGGAGAAAATAAACAAGAGACAACTATCAACTATCACGCTTAAAAAAAAAAAATAATAATAATAATAATATAAAAAAGATAATAAAGAAAATAAAAATACAATAAAAATAAATCCCAACAAGTTTAAGAAAAATAATAAAAACACAAATACGATATAAAAAAAATATAAATAAATAAATACGAAAATCATCTAAGTGAAAATAACTACATAAATCATCTAAGAAAACGTAATCTTCTCCTCATCTTTTCAGGGGAGACTCAACTGGTGTCATCAGCTCATTTGGTGCCAGAGGAAGGGATGTGTGTTCAGTTCCTTGGGTGTTCCCTCGACCCTTGCAGTGGTAAGCCTATAGTTATTGTTATTATTATTGTTATTGTTATTAATATTATTATTATTTTTATTTTTATTATTATTGTTATTGTTATTGTTGTTTTTGTTATTATTATTGTTATTGTTGTTTTTGTTATTGTTATTGTTGTTTTTGTTATTATTATCATTGCTATTTATATTATTATTATTATTTTTATTGATATTATTATTTATATTATTATTATTGTTATTGTTAATTATATTAATATTATAGCTTTTATTTTTGTTATTATCATTGTTATTATGTTATTGTTATTATTATTATTATTGATATTATTATTATTATTATTTATATTTTCTGGACATATTTACACATATAGTACATTTACATAGTATTTTTCTAGAAGTGTAAAAGTGTGTGTGTGTGTGTCATTTGGAGTGTGAAATTATTATCATTAGTATTATTATCATTATCAATATTATTATTATTATTGTTTCCCCAGGTGACCCAGTCAAGGTACGCTGTGACCTGACCTTACACCAACCCACGGCCAATGACCTCACCACTAGCTACGTGTGTGAGGAGGGAGGTCACCTGAGCTAAGACCAACCATCCCCTTCCTTCGTCCTCAGGTCAAAATTGGAGATTCCCACGTCTTATATGAAGGATACTTTTTTTTTTTTTTTTTTTTTTTTTTTGGAGTGCCATGATTCCTACAAAATATTCCATGAAACAAGACCATTATGAATAAAATATAATGGTGCCATGTTGCTTGGAATAGTTTGGAGGAATCAGTTGCTCCAGATTTACCAACACTGTACTAATTAAGGAAATTGGACCTGTGTATGTATGTATGTTTGTATGATGGAAAAAGAAGGAAGGAAGGAGTGTTTGTGTGTCCCAGGCTTAAAAATTACTGCCATTACCACTTCTACCATTATTACCATCATTACAACTACTATCATCACCACCATCACTACCATTATCGCTATCAATACTACAACCACTACCATTACCACTTCTACCACTACCATCATCACTACCACCACTATCACTACCACTACCACCATTACTAATACCACCAGCATCATCACTACCACCACTACCACTACCACCATCATTACCACCATCCACACGAATACTAATAATTTTTAAACCCATGAATGTAATACCGAGCTTTATATGACGATACCCCCCCCACCCCCCCACCCCCAACCCCCCACCACCCACCCCACACCCAAAAAATGTATATACTGTATATAATAAATTAATAAATAAATAACAAAATAAACAAATCATAAAATAAATACATAATTAAACAAATAAATAAATAAATAAACAGCTAACTCAATAAACAAACAAATAAGTAAATTGATAAATAAACAAATAAAAAACATTAATAAATAAATAAAATAAATAAAAAGTCGATTAAGATATATACTTTGCAAAAAAAAAAAATATGTTTCAAGTGTCACTTCAAGAAACTTTGTAAAAAAAAATATATAAAAAAAAAGAAAAACATTTATTTCACTTCATCTCAAAATGTTTTTATATACCGAGCACATAATTATTTTTGGAGGAATCATGGCACTCCAATGTATTAAAATGTATACTCTCTCTCCCCTTAATATTAGTCATTTGTTTTGTCCTTCACTCTTCCTCTTCCTCCTCTTCCTCCTCTTCCTCACCCTCCCACCCACCCACCCGTCTTGTCAATAAATAGTATAAAGGACAAATCATTCGGTTTTTATTTATATTATGCTTTCTGTGTGTTGTGTGTGTGGGGGGGAGGCTTGTGTGAGTGTGAGTGTGTGTGTGTGTGTGTGTGTGTGTGTACTGTCACGGTCAAAAGTTCCGTCACTACTCATGCTTGAAGGTGAACTTGGAAATGGTGTACGATTACCCAAGGCAGATAATTATATTGTTAGTCTGTTTATTTGTTTGTTTGGCGAGAAATAAGAAAAACAAATCCACAAATAAGCCACGGAAGAGAAATTGTACAGTAACTTCTGGTATTGTTAAGGTTACGACGTTAATAAAAAACAATCTGGTCATAAAAGTGTTGGGAATGAGAGTTGGTATATAAAAATCTGGTTATAAAAGTGTTGAGAATGAGACGTGGTATATAAAAATAAATCTGGTTATAAAAGTGTTGAGAATGAGACGAGGTATATATTGTAGGTTTGTCCAACGTGTGTAAAACCTCCTGAGTGAGACTTTAGACTTAAGGGAAATCATGGCTAAGGTTGAGAGTGAACAAAAAAAAAATATATATACTGCATACGCGAATGTATTATACCTCTGAAATTATTGTTCATACTTGACTTTTAAAACTGTGAAACCCAAATGAAATAGCACACGTCACCATTTTTTTTTTTTTTTTAGTGTAAAGTATATATATAATTTAAATGGAGCAAATGTAACGAGAGTATAATTTGTATTGTATATTTTTCCACACCCTTGTATAAATGAATATCTAAATCCACGTGTATTGTATAAGATGAAGGTCTGGGATTCCTCCAAACTATGCCACGAAATGGATTCCCTATTGGTACCATTGAGGGTGTCTGTTTTCTGGCATGTATAGGTGGAATCAGTAGCCTCCAAATCACAAACAAGATAATAAAAAAAAAAGAATAATCTCCCTTTAATTAATCAGATGAAGGGGAATAATAATAATAATAATAAAAAAAAAAAACTCCTTCAGCCTCTGCACACGTAAATAATTAAAGGGAGACTCTCTTGTTGGTATATTGGAAGGCTATTGATTCCTCCTAACTATACCAGAAAACAGACGTCTTCAATGGTACTAATAGTGGATCTGTTTTGTGATATAACTTGGAGGAATCAGAAACCTACTAATTCACCAACAAGATAAGTCTCTCCATAATAATTAATTGATACGAGAAGGTGATTATCTCTCATATTAATACGACATGAAATATATTAATGTCCATAGTTGTTTGTAGGGATTATTATAAGTATGTATTACAGAAGGATATGTATACTTCCTTCTGTTATACATGCATGCTTATAATACCTACAAATAGTTGTGAATATTACTAGGGTTAAAGTTCTATCAAGATTTGTCGTAATACTTTTTTTGGCAACTGTACAACACTATCTCCCTCACCAACAAAACCCACAATATGAAAACAGAGAAAAAAGAAAAACAAATCGATGCTAGTCCAATGCAGAGAGGCTGATGTAGTGTTTCCTCTTCATAATGCTCATAGCTGTATTTTATTTAGTGATATTTTAGTCGTATCAACACATATTCATAACAGAAAAAAAAATTCAATCCTTGAACCCATTATCGTAAGTAACACTATATATACATTATGGATGAGAGAATGTGTGTGAGTGTGTGTGTGTGTGTGTGTGTGTGTGGTAAAAAAAAAATATCCACAGAGAAAAACATAATTGGAGTGTTACGAAGCTTCACATGACATACACACACACACACACACACACACACACACACACACACACACACACATTCTTCAGAATGTGCTTTGAGTAGTATGGTAATAGGGATGTAATTTTTGGTTCTTTACACGTTTGTACAGAATAAAGGTGTTTCAGTGAACATGGTACTTTCCTTCATTATTTTATACCACTTTGATGCTACGTAGTTGTGTACTGTACAGCCAGTTTGCTTGACCAGGGTCCAAGGAGTGTCGGTGAGCAACTGAACAGAGTTCGAATAAGTGAATTTTTCAAACCATTCTCATCGTTGAGAAAGGTTTGGAAAATTCACTTATCCAACACTCCTTGGACCCTGGTCAAGCACTATCAGCCATGACTGTACACCTTCCATGCTCCACACCCTTACCCACTCTTATGTTCCACCCTCTCTTCCACTATGTTATGCCCCTCATACCCTTACAACATTATTATCCACATTCCCTACTACCATTATGCTCCACACTCCCTTCCACTATTATGCTCCACACTCCCTTCCACTATTATGCTCCACACTCCCTTCCACATTTCATTCCACCTCCATGCTCCACACTCTTCTACCATTATGCTCCACACTCTCTTCCACCTCCATGCTCCACGTTTTAATCTTTACGCTCCAAAGTTGAATGGCGAACGTTGATTGAACATGATTCCCAGTTCTCACTACCGACAGGGGAGAGAGAGAGAGAGAGAGAGAGAGAGAGAGAGTAGAGGGAGGGATGACGAGGAGAGGTGGGGGAGGAAGGAAGGAAACGAGGAGGGATATGGGAGGGAGGTAGGGGACAAAGTATGTGGTAATGAACTGCGGAAAATTATCGCTGTGTGTCATTATATACCTACTTACACTCGGGAAAATACAAAAGGTAGAGTCATTACCGTAATTTCATAACATAATTAGAATCACAAAAACATCAAACACACACTTACCTATTCCTCCTTTTCCTCCTCTTCCTCGATGACTTGAAACGCTAATATTACCACAAAAAAAAAAAAAAAAAAAAAAATGAATAAAATACACTCCACTTCCTTTCTTTTTTCACTGGTCACACTTTTTTTTTTATGTCGTATTATTTCCGTGATTTGTTACGGGGCTAAATTCAGTCTTAGGAAATTCTCACCACACAACTTTTCTAATAATTAAGATGGCACGGTCATTTGAACTCTGAAACACCTATATATTATATACTAAAGAAAAAGGAATTATAGTTGAGACAAGCATTGGGAAGGGAGGGAACTGTAAACTTTATGGAAGAAGGTAAAGTCATGGTCTAATGTACTGCAACACCTTCCAATGAGATGGCTTCGAAAAATGATCCGAAACTATAGCTGTTGGTGTGTGCAATTTTGGTTCATAAAATTAACTCAAATAGCTCGCTTTTATTCACCAGGTTGCAGTACATTAGACCAGGACTTTACCACAAGGTTGATTAATTTTGTTGTCGAAGTTTTCCTGTTGGCTTAATGAAGGGGAAAACCTCTTCAGAATAAAATGGCGAGCTAATGAATTCCACAAGATGACTGAATCGCCTGTAATTTAAACGATTAAACAACAGAGAATAGATGATGACGAACTATATCTTCTCTTTGGAACCACAAACAGATAATTCAGTCATGTCGAAGCTCATGGCTAATAAGGGAACGACCATTTGTACACCACAGTAACTAAGAAGATGTCCACCCACTCACAAACAACACCAACACTTGTCTGCAATATTCCAGTCCCACCACCACCGAAGAGATGGCGTTGATGTTGATGGTACGTGACGATGACGATGATGTTCCTTTATACTTTTACCTGAATATTTCGGTACATTCAGATTCTAAATTCGTCTCCTTAAGAAATTCTATAAACATTATCAATTATTTTAGAATGAAAAGGAGAGAATAGTTGCTGACCCGTACAGTCACTTATCAAAATTAAGACTTTTCCCCACAGGCCAGTCACCTATTTATACGTGTGTTATCGGTTCTGGCAACAGTGTACGTGACGTCAGTGATGGCGCTTGCGAGATGAAGTTGACCTGCTCGACTCACTTTGAACTAAGGGTAGATGAGACGAAGCATGAGTTGGGATAATGTTTCGAGCAAACCAGCCTTCCTCCAAACACCACACACACACACACACACACACACACACACACCACCTCTGATGTCAGATATAATGTTACCTGAACCAATAGCACACGAGTTAAAAGGTGTCTGACATGTTTTGTTTTTTTATAATTATTTATTTTTTTACGAGTGACTGTACGTCCTGTTAGATAGATAGTATACTTTTGATACATTGGAGTGCCTTAATTACTCCAATGTATGCCAGGAAACACGACCAGATGAACAAAAATAATGGTGATCTGTTGCCTGGAAATAGTTTGAAGAAATATCCTATGCTCCAGATTTACCAACGTATGTATAGTATAGTACCAACCCCAATGTGTCCTGTGTGTGTGTGTGTGTGTGTGTGTGTGTATGTGAAGTTCTGTGACTGTGCGAGAATATGTATGGATATGCGTGTGTGTGTGTGTATGTGAAGTTCTGAGTGTGTGCTAGTGTACAGTATGTATGCATGTGTGTTTATATGTGTGAATGAATTTCTAACAGTGTGTGAGTATATGTAAGTGTATTAATTAATGTGTGTATGTGTGAGTGTATTTCTGCGAATGTGTGTGTGTGTGTGTGTATGTGTGAATGTGTGTGTGAGTGTATTTCTGCGAATGTGTGAATGTGCGTGTGTGTATGTGTGTATGTGTGTATGAGCTGTCATTACCATCGTCGAATAAAATATGCATGTTAATAATGATATCCAATGACAATAAAATGAATATAGGGTATTGATAACACTCATTTCCATTTACACTCCAATAAAATTATCTACAACTTTAATAGGCCAGTTATTAGTACAGGGCAGCACCAGTTGTCATCATTTATTACCCTTATTATTTCACCATATATCGTTATAATTAGAGTTATAAATATCAGGCTCTTAATGTCATAGTTCTTGTCAGCGTTTAGTTAAGGTTTATATAATTATTATGTTTTTATCAGTTTTTTTTTATTCGGGTACATTATTATTATTATTATCTCTGTTCCTTTATAAATCTTACTTAATTAAAAGCACCAAGTATACATACATACATACACACACACACACACACTGTAGATAGATGAATACATAGAAATAATAGATAGAGTAATAGATACTTAATTAGATACATAATTACATACATAATTACATAATTAGAGAGATGATTGTATACTTGTAGATATTTAGATACATAGATAGATAGATAGATAGATAGATAGATAGTATAGCTTTATTGGTCACATGTCAACGTTCTCTCTCTCTCTCTCTCTCTCTCTCTCTCTCTCTCTCTCTCTCTCTCTCTCTCCTATATAAGACAATTTACTCTGAGCCTGTGCAACTGACGCCTCAAATGGTGCAACTGATGTACGACCGAGGCAGATTGAACTAGACTACCTCCACCTCTCCCTCCTCCTCCTCCTCCTCCTCCTCTCACTCCTCCTCCTCCTCCTCCTCCTCCTCCTCTTCCTCCTCCTCCTCCAGCCACGTTGAGTTCCTCCAGACAAGACCTCACTCCTGCACACACTTCGCTCACTCTGTAATAGAAAAATGTGGTTGATTGTATTAATTTGGGGAAGAGATTGGGAAGGAATGGTACAGCCGGCTCCACTGATTTATCGAGCAATACTGTACAATGTAACATTCTACACCATGAAATATAGGAAATTAATACATCAGGAATCACTTGGTGCCTATGTTACATCTGCATGAACACAAAATCCTCACATATACATTATTGTTTCATTGTTATTCGTTTCGCTCATCATACAAGCCTGCCAACCACCATATCCATCTCTCTCTCACTAGTGAGTGCTTCAGATGTGTATCTCGGACCGAAGTGTGTGGTTCACGACTGGGAAAGGGAACGCTGACAACACTGCAGGGGCCTTCGCGGCAGTGGAGCCGGCTGTACCTAAGCAGTGGTTTTTTTTTTTTCATTCATCTAGCTGATACAGACACACACACACACACA